>CDEZ01020658.1:0-38705 GCA_000826365.1 Acanthamoeba royreba
TCCTCAGTCTTGATTGCCGTCATTTGGCTCATGTCCTTAATTGATATGTTTCCTGCCATGACACTCATGAGTGCGATGCCTAAAAGCGTATCAGAAGCGATCACGGTACCTCTGTGTTTTCTTAAAATCTCTAGCAACACTTGAGTCCAGTAGCTCCTGAAGCTGAGCAGGCCCTGTTATGTTACAGGAGTGAGAACGTGCTCTTACAATTGTTAAATTGCAGCAACAATAAAACGTACGAGATCGGAGAGAGGCTTCTCTGGACTGCCGACCTTCCCTTCCCGCTTGGTTAGTTCATAGGCAAACGCAATAAGCAGTTTTCCATATCCCTAAAGGTAGGCCATGATAAATTGTTTGACTGACATCCAGGAGTGTAAGTGTAGTCAGTACCTTTCGCTGATAAGGCGGCATGGTAAGAATACAGGCTATGTTGTAGTCATCTGGAGAATCCTTCTCCTTGGAGAAGTATCCCACCTGACAGTGAGCTGAAATTAGGTTTACTGTCTACTCTGAGAAGGGGACGTGGATTCACAACAGTACCATGTGGCAGCCTCTGGTGTCACATTCAGTCATTATATAGAAGAGGAAAGGCTCGACATCATAGTAGAGAGTCTTGTGATCCAAGAATAGCTTAGCCATGAGACACAAGTTTTGGCAATAGATCTTGTTCTTCTTGCCATCCACCTAAGGAAGCATTAACTCGTTAGCCGTAACACGCGCCAGATGTATGCCAATCGTAAGTACCTCAAAGACCGAGAGGGTGCCATTCCTGTATATCTCATTGCCTGGTGGATGCCGCAGATCACACTTCAACTGCCACGATGATCAGAGGACAATCAGCAATCATGATCACTGCACCAGAACATGGACGTACCTTGTGACGTTGGAGAGTCTTCTTCTTCTTCATGTACTTGAGGCAGAACTCGCACACGTAGAGCTTCTGGCAGTTGGCGAACTCCTCAGGGTAGGGCGAGAAGTACCACGTGTCGATCTCGAACTTGCCCATCTCTACGGTTTGGATGTTCTTCACCTTGGTGATCTCCTCGTGCTCTTTCTCCAACGCCGAGAGCTTGGAATCCTCCTACACAGATCGAATGATGCAAGATTAATCATAGGCCAAGCACATTAAATGGACAAGCCATGAACAAACCTTGTTGTGGGTAATTTCGTGTGCCTTGCGCTTGGTCTGTCGAGTCTTGATGCGCTCATTGCGTTCGGCCTTCTCTTCTTTCTCCTTCTCCTTATCGGTGCTCAGTTGATCCTCTGAGACCCACTCGTCGAGCCTACGATTAAATTCGACGTAGTGCACGTAGTACTCCCATGTGCCCTCCTTGGGGCCTGGCCGCCGTTCGAGAATCTCGCAGGTGTGCAGCTTGCCATCCTGCTTCCACCTACACGGCAGCTTGGTGCCTATCTCCTTTGGCTCCTTCTTCTCTGCTTTCTCCCCACCATTGGCTTGTTCGGCATTCATGATCGTTGCTCGCAGACGTCGATGGATCTGGAATTGGCTACGTAGCGCAATCCCCCAGCAATTGGTAAAGATTGGCAGCCACCCCCGGGTCAAAGCGCAACCCTGGGAAGAAATTATGGGAAGGCTAATTCGGAGAATTGAAAATTTATGGCATGTTTCGAACGCAGTTAAAGACAATCTCTCAGAGGAAGAAGCGTCGCCTGCTCGTCTCGTTCTCTTTCTGCAAGTTGGTGTGCAGATGATGGGAAGGATTATTGTTATTGGATATTCTAGTATATTAATAAAGAAGGGGAAGATGATGGTACCTTATAGATCCACTCGTATTCTCCGTGCTCACTGTCAAATGTGCCGTGCTGTATGCTGCGCAATTTGAGCGTGAACCTGGGCCCGATCTCTTGTAGGCGTGCCTTCTCCTGATTCTCGTAAATATATCTGTTTTCACAAGTGCTTGGTGAGTGGGATTCGTGCGGTGCGTAAGCACGGCGGTACACACCGATGGTGCCGGAAAAAGATGAAGTCACGCTGATTGTGGAAGGTAACTACGCGTCTTCCCTTGAAGTCTGGTTTGAGCGGGAAGAGCGATGCAAACTGACGACCCACAGTGTGGCCCAAACCTGGTGAATAAAATTTAAGCATTAAACTCTCAAGAGAACGAGGAGAGAGATTGTGCATCATACGGGTATTGAAATTGTTAAGTATAAGTTCAGGGTCGTGGTCTGTGGGGACGGCGTGGTGCCTGATGTCAGCCATCAGCTTGATGGAAGTGACTTTGAAGTGGAAGGTTGGGCCTTCTGGCAGATTAATGAAAAGTGCCCCGTCTGATGATAGAGGTTAGTACAGCCGCCTGGGCAACCAAGGCTATGGGAAACTTACTAACTCCCTTCAGTCCACCGCCTCTGTCCTCATTGAGTACGATGAGGCAGGTGAACTCGCGCTCCTTAGCCCAATCTACTATTTTCTTGAGCACGTAGGTGCCGCGTTTACGGAACGTGACATTGGGAATCACCTTCATCAAGTCCTCGATGAACTTGAATGCCGTCTATCACAGCATGCAGCAACATATCGTTAGATTCCGCTTTACTCACGGTACATCAGGTTCTGTTTTGTTCTTACCTTGGTGGGCTTCTGTGAGGTCGTGATCAGGATCTTTGGGGTCTTGTTGCCCTTGAAAAACTCAGCGAACTCATCCACGGCCTCGTCTTCTACTACTTCCTGTCATCACACACAGCCAGTTAGGTCTTTACCCTTGCCACACCCATTAACGCCACAGGATTCTTCTTAAATAATAATATTTAATATTTAATATTGTTCATTAAATATGCAGAAAAGGAAAAATACCTGGTCCTCGGGGCTGACTATCGTCTCATCGAATTCCCTAGTGTTTTCAATCGTGCGCGGTTCTTGCTTGGGCGGTGCCTGCAATTTACAAGATTTCATCAAGATTAGAAAATGAAGATGATTTTTTTCTCTGCGGAAGATGAGCGGTACCTTGTCGCCCAGCTTTTCCCTCTCCTTGGCCCTCTTCTTGCGCTCGGTGGCCTTGAGCTTCTTCTTCTCGCGTTTAATCTTCTGATGGACTTCCGATCTCTTCATCTTGTTCCTGATGGCCGAGGGCATCGTTTTGAATCCCCCCGGCAGATTCCCATAGACCACGCGCGGCGTGGGGGTCGTTGCGGAAGCAGCTCCATTGGCCTCACCGGCGTTGGCTCGCTTGCTCTCCTGCCCTTTCTTCACCATATGCTTCTTGCCCCCACGTTCATTCCGTTTGCCCTCACTGACCTCATCGGCCTTCCGCTTCCTTGAGTCCCTCTTACCTTTGGACTTCTCCATCTCCTGCAATCTCACAAGATTATTGCCGATTCCGAGTTCAAAATCGCAAATCTTTCTCGGTGGCCGCGGAAATAAGGAAAATCAAAAGGAAACAATTATTTCTTTGCGGCACATTCCGTTCGCAATGGCGAAATGTTCCAGAAACTGTGTGAAATCTCGTTGACACGCGACCGATTTCGGAAGGGACCAAGCATATCCTATTTGCTAATTCAGCTGACAGTCCACCTGCGGTCAACAGAGAAGACGATAGTGATTGGTGTAAGGCCTGAAATCGCCGGGAAACGCCTGCGAAAGTGCGTTCACGTGCTTGTTTTCGGCTTATGAGTGGTCCTGTTCGTGCTGTTTCTCATCTTCCACACCTTGAAGGCGAACCTAACTTTATCCTCACCATGAGGGCAAACGCACGAAGACACATGACAGCGCTGCCTCGGGCCACAGCGATCCAACGCACACTCTCTCCAGCTTCCTCATCAGCTACCTCTACTCTGCGCAGCCGGCCAGTCGTGCTCACTACGTCAGCGCGCAGAGGACACTCCAACATCAGGCCAGGCTGTGCCAACTGCCTCTATCGGCACGAGTGCTTCCCGGCCCACTTCTCGCTGCCTCCGCTGCCCGTCCTGCCGGTCGAGCAGGAGGTCCGCAACCTCTGGTCCAACCGCCGGTTCCGCCGCGCGCTGCCTTCGCTCTTCTTCGCGGCGTCTGTGGCTGGCGCCGGACTCTTCCTCTACACTCAGCATGAACGACTGAGCGTCCTCTCCGAGACCTACCTCGGCTACGACGTCATCAACTCCATCCGGAGCAGCGTCAGTAGTGCCGTCTCCTCCACTTCGACGACCACGACGACAACTAGCTCGACCCAGTCTGAGTCTGAGCGACAGCGTGTATGGGATATGCTCGCTACTCGTCCGGAATTGCTCAACACTTTCCTCTTCTGCTCGTGTGGCTGTGGCGAGCGAGTGGGCTACACCAAGGGCCAGTTCGAGATGAAGCACGGCCGCGTCTTCAACCGAGCGCACTTTAAGTGTGACGCCTGCGGCGGGCGACTGCAGGGCACCATGACCCACGATGAACACAGGTAGGGCTTTCTTTTAGCTCCGATGAGGTGCTTGAGTCAATTTCTAACCGCGAAATGATTTCCTTCAGCCATAAAGATGGCCATGAAGAAGACGGATGGGTATTCCACAAGGACGGAAAGCTTTACTGCGTGCACGACTTCATCGAGCGGTACTGCCACCACTGTGCTTCATGTGGATGCAAGCTCGAAGACCAGCTGGCGGTGGATCCCAGAGTGGGCGTCGCGCTCTGCGTTGGCTGCTTCAGCCACGACGGCAGTATGATCGTGCTGGAACGTCTGAAAGTGAACTCGGAACGAGTGGAGTCGCAGTCTCAGGGCGAAAGCGTCCTGCGGAGCGTGCAGCAGTGGATGCGCACAGAGTTCGGTGTGGAGTTCACCGGCGCCGAGGGCAACATTCCTCTGTCACTGCTCCGAGCGGAGAAGATCGACCGACTCAAGGAGTCTGGCCAACAGAAAGAAGGAACCGACGCGAGCGCGGGTACACTCGGACTTACAGTCAAGGAGGCCTCTCGGCCATCATTCTTCTCGAGAAAGGTCTTCACTCCCAAGGAAGTCATCCTCGTAAAGGGCTTGAGCAAGGAGCACGCCGGTGCGGTTCTCGCGCACGAGGTGATGCACTGCTGGATCGCGCTCTACCTCTCGAAACATTCCGATCTGCCTGAAGAAGTGGAAGAGGGGCTGTGCGAGCTGATGAGCTACTTCTGGCTCGTGCACGAGCGGGACAGGGACAGCCTTTCAGCGGAGCGACGCGAGGAGGTGGAGTACCTCCTCAACCGTATGGAACGTAACTGGGACACTGCCCAGGGTCGCGGCTTCCATCGCGCTCTCAACTCCCTGCAGGGTCCAGAGCAGGGCAACCTCCGTGCTCTGCTGGCCTACGCTCGCGACCACTCCGACTTCCCGTCTTCCATGCCCTCTCTCTGAACCAGCCGCCGTGACAAGGTGGAGTGTGTGTAGATTACATGCTCTCCTCTTCGCGGTTGTAGATATCATAAATATATTATTAAAACTTCATCCTAAATCCAAAACATGTTGGATGACTCAGCAAAAAGGGAGGTGGTTGCACTGCAATGTACTCAACCAATCAAGGTTGAGGAAAGCAGTTTCAGTCGGAATTTATGTGGAGGAATGTCCGATTCCTCTGCACTGGCATCCATAGGTCGGAGCTAAAATGTACATCCTGACCCCTCAGGTTGTCGAACACCAAAGGACATTCATCACTCACACCACAACAAACCATACAATTAAAAAACAATTCAGAAAGATGGCACGGATGGAAGGCAAGGTAGCGGTCATCACGGGAGCTGGGAGCGGCATAGGGAAGGCAACCGCAGTGCTGTTGGCCAAGGAGGGAGCTGCCGTTGCGCTGTTTGACGCCAGTAAGGAGGGATTGGAGCTGACCAAGCGCGAGATAGAGACTTCTATGGGTACGCCTTGCTTGATCTTCGCAGGCTGCGTGAGCAGTGAGAAGGACATGATTGACTTCTACGACCAGGTCAAGGCTCGATTCGGTACTTCTCCTTTTCTTCTTCTTCTTCTTCTTCTTCATCATCATCATCATCATAAGCACTTTCTCATCAGCGATACCATGATTCTTTAGGTCATGTTGACTGCGTGTTGGCCAACGCGGGTAAGAACGGCACTTGGGCACCTATTGAAGAGCTCACCTCAGCCGAGTTCATGGACACCATCAACGTTAACTTGTTCGGCTCCTTCCTCACCATCAAGTACGTTCCGTAGTGCTGATCGGCAGAGAGCACTGGTTACTCGAGGACGCGTTGATGATCAATGTGCGCTCTCGCATCGCAGATATGCTGTGCCTCTGATGAAGGAACGTGGAGGATCAATCGTTCTGACGTCCTCAATCAACGGCACGAGGACCTTCCTTAACACTGGCGCAACTGCGTACTCTTCAAGCAAGGCAGGACAGGTACTATCACGATCAAAAGAACCTCACTCTTTCGCCGCTCCTTCACTCAGCCTCATCTTTACAAGGTGGCGATGATGAAGATGCTGGCAGTTGAACTTGCAAAGTTCAAGATCAGGGTGAACGCAGTGTGCCCTGGGATGGTGGACACGAATATAGCCGCATCGACCAATATCAGACATACAGACGGCATTCGCCTTCCATCAGAGTATCCCGAAGGTACCTTCCTTCTCGATTTATCGTGCTAGTTTCATCGTACGCAACGCCGCCCTCATCAGGTACTATACCTCTCACGGGCAAGAACGGCGCGTCAGCCATGCAAGTGGCTCGATTGAACCACTTCCTCTTCTCCGAGCTAGCCGATCACATATCCGGCTCTGAAATGTGGATTGATGGAGCTGAGTCCCTCTTCGGTCCTTAGCTCCTCTATGTGTAGTGCTTATGAAGCTCAAGAATTTGAAACAGCATCAATTAAATTTCACCAAAATTCTTGAGAATTTCCTTCCAGGCCCAGCAAGCGAAGTGATGAGCAGCCGCGAGCGTCACGGCCGACCGCCCCACAAGCGCAGGCGGCGGGGTGGTGCTGCCGGCGCTGCTAATGACGGTCTACATAGTAGGGCAGGAGTGCCAGCATCGCTGGCAGCAGCAGTGCGGCAGGAGAACGGCCATTCCGCAGGGCAGCCCCGGCAGCGGCGTGCGGAGCCGGAACGTCGTCCGCCTGTCCGCGCAGAGCAGTCCCGCAGGAACCACGAGCAGCCGGAGGTCGTGTGGATCGAAGACGATGATGACGATGCCAGCCAGGCCACGACTCGACACAGTACTTGATTTTTCCATTTATTATTTTCATTTACTATTTATTTCATTTAGCATTTTGTTTATAATTATAAATAAAATGCTAAATAACTGAATTTGAAGTTGATTGTGGTGTAACATCGTAGCAGAGCAGCGCAAGCAAAGAAGGAGAGGCCGCAGGGGTCGCAGTGTTCGGGCGGCGCAACAAACAAGTTCCACTACTTCAACCTCTTCCTCTTCCGGTTTGGTGTCGTCATCATCTTCATCATCATCATCGTCATCATCATCATCACCATCATCATCATCATCGTCATCTTCTATCACACCAGCTGCGCCAAAGGAGATTCCAGGCACGACACATGAATGCTCTGATGATCATGACATTAAACAGAAGAGCAAGGAACATGGACTGATATGAGAGTGAATGTTGAATCGTTAGGATATTACTATGACCCACGACTGAACCGTTACTTCAAGAAGGATCCGTTCCGACCGCAGCCTGAACACACATTGCCGCCGCCCGCCAAGCCTGCTCCTCCTGAAGTGAAGGTATAGGAACGTAGGCACGTAGACTTGGTTTTACTGACCATCTTTGGATTACTCAGCATTCGCAGACAGTACCCACAAGCGAGCTCCTGTTCCGACGCCAGGCTGGGACACTCTCACCCAGCGTGTTCCGAAGGTAAGTCCTGAAGAGAACTGATGATGTGTAGATCTGTGTTACAATCTCTTTACAGGAAAGAGATTCAGATCTTCGCATCACATTGGCAAGAAGGAGAGGTTGAACGGGAGGAGCATGGAGAAACGCCAACTACAATAGCAGTAAACGAGGACGGTCTCATTCTGGAAGCCATGAAAAGCGGCTTTGTCACGTACACATGATCATTCTTTTCTCAATGTGCAAAACAGCTCAATTACACTTGTTGCAATCCAGGCTGGATGCGTGCTGTCTCAAACGAAGCGACCACGAACTGTGCATGGCGTATTACTCATCGCGCACAAGGAAGTATTACAGCTCTTCTGTCTCTTCTCTACGTTGGGCTCCTGCCTCCGCTGATCGACCACCTATGTTTGCGTACGCTTTCAAGTTCGAGGTCTTACGTTGAATTGTCATTAAGCTAATAGTTCAATAGAGTTGGACTGTTTGGAGGCTTTAACAGGCCCGGTTCAGTTGACATTCGTGGTGTGGATTTTAGTTCTATTGCTTCGTTTGACTTATCGAAAGGAAGGTTAGTACCTCTTCATTCCAATTGATTGGAAGCTGATGATTAATCCTGCGATAGCCTCTGGTGCGCTGAGTGGAAGCCGCAGGCAACGCATGTATCTCTCGGTGTTTCGCAAGGGGCCATTCTGTATGAAATCGACACTCATCGGGTACTTTGTGCTCACCAAGATAGAGAGGTGGTAGCATGAGCTAACCATCACGCACTCAAGGCAACCCGAATGTGGACCGGAAAGAGTGATGTTCTATCTCAGTGCTTTGATCCCGTGGTATGCCTTCGCGCCAACAGGGAATACTATGTATAACCTTGTCTTACGTTCTATTACACTAGGGTAACATTCTATTTAATGGCTCTCGGGATGGTAATGTGCGTGCGGTAGACCTTCGCGCCAATCCACGAGAGGCACGTGATGGCTCGCATCATTCAATAATCAGCCAGGCTTCGCCCGTATGTTGCGTCAACTGCTTGCGCGATGATAACTACCTTCTGGTGAGCTCCTTGAATGGCAAGGTACCTGATGTTGTAGTTCGTGTATTGGTTTGTTTGAACGAAGAAAGCTCAGCACTCAAACCTCCACAGTTGCAGCGTTGGGATCGAAGGATGGTGCGCCCTGTCGTGGAGTACAAGGAACACTTCAATCAGTACACGCATCTCTCGTTCACTGTGGCAGAGGACTACTCTCTGCTCTTCTCTGGTATGTGGTGAAACGACCACAACAGCTGTCCGTCTAATGTGAGGATTGTGATGGCTTCACTCGCATATGTAGGTGGGCAGGACAAGCTCCTCCGCATATGGGATCTGGAGTCAGGCCGGCTGTTGCAACAGATCAAGCCATTCACAGAACACGTCATCTCGACAGGTTTGCTTGAGACTTGCCCGGGACACGAGCATGACGAACCCTTCTCACTACTTGTTGTACTTTCGCGCAGTGACCTTTGGCGATCGTTGGAAGATTGCCCGCGGCGAAGTGGTTGGCCGAACCGTCCTTCCGGCTATCATCTTGTCCTCGCTAGACTGGTTCTCCTTTCCAGAGAAGTAGAGAATGCTTTGTTTCTCCGCCTCCACTCTCTATTCCTTAGGCTCCTTCATCTCCCAACCAGAGAAAACGGAGTGGGTGGGTACCTTTCAGCTCTGAGCGTCACTCAGGGAGCAATTGGGGGTAGACCCATCATAGGTTGGACACGAACTAGTCGTCGCGCTATCCACGAAGTCATCTATTCAGTCAATGACAATAAATAAATACGTGCTCAGGGTTTTGTTGACTTGATCTGCCGCAGGAGCTCGCGCATCCCATTCGAAACTTCGGCTGCGTTGTTTGCGCTCGGACGCCCGCGCTTGGCTTGCCCCTTTGGCGCAGTTGCCTTGCTTTCAGACTTGACCTCCACCGGTTTCGGCTCGAGCGCGCTGCCGGGCCAAGGTGAGAGGTTGATGCCGAGAGAACGGAGCTGCTTGATGTGAGCTTCGGAGAGCAGTCCCTTGTTTGTCCGGTAGCGTTGCCTTTGAAGCCAGTCGTAGACAGCGCTTCCTCGAGGTGGCTCTGCGTTGTTGTGGAGCTTGCGGTACTCAACCAACGCTTTGAAGTGCTCCTCCCATCCGACCCGCTTCTTCCGTTGTTTCTTTGGCGCTCCAGCTTCTTTCCGCTTCGGGATAGGAACGTCCTTTACGTTTTTCTTTGGTTCAGTTGGTGTTGTTACGCTGCTCCTCTGCGTTGTTGTAGGCGCTTTGTCGTCGGAGAACTGCGACCTCTCATCTTGGAAGTCCCACTTAATGCCAAGCTTCTCGAGTCGTGCCTTCCGCGTGGCGCTCAGCAGACCGGAATTCTGGAGCGCGATCTGCTCATAGAGCCAGCGCCCGACCGGTAGAAAGTACGGCGGGTTGTAGCCATGAGTGGCTTCACGGTAGTTGACCAGTTCCTGGTATCGATCTTCCCACACGGCCCAATCGCTTGGTCGCCCACGTTTCTTCGGCTCTGGGAGTGGACCACCGGCCTTGGCGCCATCTGATTTCGACCGACGCTTGATCGGCTTTACGCCAAGCGCAGCGAGTTTCTCGACCTGTCCCTCATCAAGGTTGTGCCACTTCTTCCGAGAGTAGATAAGCCAGTTCCACAGCAAGCGACTATCGTCAGCGGTCGGAAGACGTCCGTATTCGGACAGGAATTGTTTAGCCTGAGCGTACTTGGCTTCCCACCTGGCTCGCCGTTCTTCCGGAGTGAGCATAAATGGAGGTGGAGTTTTCTCTCTATGGGCGACCTTCTTGCAGGCCTGTCGTTTGCTCGTAGCAGAGAGAGACGCGAGCAGCTTTCGGCGTGCTTCCTTAGCGGCTTGAAGACGTTCCGAGTCTTCGGGAGATGGTTGATCGGCCTCCTGATCACCGCCGAAAACCCAGACACTCTCCTCCTCATCAGCAAACTCATAGGCATCGGTTGCATCGTCGTCGAAATCTGAGTCCTCAGCCAGCTGGGCATCTTCGTCATAATCGCTGTCTTCGCTGTCTTCGCTGTCCTCCTCCTCTTCTTCATCCGCTTCGGAATCAGCTTCCGCTTCCTTGTCGTCATTACTTCGTTTCTCACTTATCGCCTCTTCCTCCTCCTGTTCACCGTCTGCATCTTCTTCGTCCTCTCCCAAGAGGATCTGCTTTCCGAACAAGTTGATAACTCTAGGAGAGTTGAGCGTCCCTAGTGGCTCTACCTTAATCTCCTGCTTGATGTAGGTCTGTGGGAATGGGGAGCTGGCGGTTAAGCCATTCGACTGTGCTGGCGCTACGTCGTCGGTCGCGACCAGATCGACAACGTTCAGGTCGAGTTCCTGAGAGCTTGGGAGCGGAGTTATTACCGGCACGGGTGATGGCCCAGTCGGATTCTCCTTCGCTTGCTCGAATGTGTCTTCAAGTTGTCGGGCAGATGACGGCTTCTCTTGCATCACAGTAGCTTGCTGTAGCTCGCTCTGATCCTGCTTCTTACTCCATCCTCTCGCTGTCTCGCGTTCCCAGTGCATTTCGTCGTCTGCACGCCAGTCCCGCTGTTTTCCTCTTATGGGAAGCGCCTGGTGGAGATGTTTGGGCCAGGGTGTGCTGGGGTGAGTACTAGTCCGTTCCGGAGACTGTTGCTGCAGACGTAGTGCCTGTTGATGTTTCTTGCCACCGAGATGTTCATCCTTCTGCTTCTGTGAGCTGAGCGTCAAATTGCACACAGAGCAGTGGTGCCGGGGCAGATTGCCTCCGGGCTTAGGCGGTAGCGTGGATCTGTCGCTCTGTCTGTCCTTGGCGGGGGAGGAAGTAAAGCCATGCATCTTTTGGATGTGGCTTGGGCGCCTGGATACGAGTTCCTCCTCTTCCGACAGGGACATGTCACTTTCTGTCTTGCGTTTTGGGCTCTCCCTTTCCCGGTGCCTTGGCGTACGGTCTACTGATCTGCGCTCGCTAGACTCCCGACTTCGCGATCGATCACGCTGATCCTCCGGCTTGTGCAAACCGTGGCCACGTTCAACCTCACTCCGACCCGAGGATTTGGTGTAGCTGTGCCGCATCGAGAAGCTGCGCATCGCCGCAGCTGTCCGCTCTTCTTCGCGCTGACGTTCCCATGCAGCCCAACAGTGACGGAATCGATTCTCGATCCACTGCATCCGCTCAGTAAACGGGCCGTCGGAAATCGACAGCGTATCATCATCCTCTTCCTCTTCCTTGGCCTTCTCTTCGTCTGTCTTCACTTCGCCATTCTGCAGCTTCTCTCTTACCTTCTTCCGTTTCTCCGCGAGCTGGACCATCTTCTCAGCGCGCTTGAAGATGCGCCGTTCGTCATCAGCCGACAGAGTCCTGCGATAGTGTCCCCACTCCTTCTCTAACTCCTTCCCCTCCTCCTCTGACGGTACCGTGCATGTGTTCTCCCCGCGCACTCGCTTGCTGCGCGGTTCGTGCTGCCTCTGCTTTCGCTCTGCAGCTGAGGCCCCGTCCGTTGCCTCCCGCTTACGTTTGCGGTCCGCCTCATCGTCGTCCAGGCCACTACGGGGAGCCTGCGCAACGAAGTTATGTATTGATTAATTTGGATTAATCCAGAGCATTCATTTATGGCTTGCAAATTATTTAAATCATGAACACCACATGTACCATGTAGGAATAAAAATAGGTTGTCTTTGAATTGATCAATTTGCACATTATCTACAAGTTTTAAATTAATGTTAAAAAATAGAGAAGCGTTACCATAGATGAATCAGGTCGCAACGTTAATGATGTTCGCAGCTCGTGCGAGGCCCCTGCTTGGGTGGTCCTCGCCGGCGGGCTGTGTGCCATCCTCTGTATCCACGCTTTTTGAATTTACTTTTGTTTGCAGAAGCGTTTTCGAAAATTTATCCGACATAGCCAAAGTTTTGTCTTTGTGGGTGCTACTCGAAGTAGTAGGGCTCATCTTGCGCGAAGGGATCCTCCTCTTCTTCTTCTTCCTCTCCAGCGTCATCGTCACGGAACGGATCATGAGCCGTACGTATCTTTTCGAAAGCGTTGATAAGAGCTGTAGGGAGAATGTGGTGTACGATGATCAGTAACCAGGGTCGAATGAGGGCGGACAAGAGTGGACGTGGACTTGCCTTTGGTAAGGTCGGCTCGCTCTTCTGATGGTATCTCTTCTGGCTTTGTGGGCAGCTGGCGTGGTCTACTAGGGACCAACTGGAAATGCTGGGGTGCAGGAGGTGCAGACGGAGGCAGCGGAGGAGCAACGGTTGGGACCTCTTCTTGAGCGGATTTCACCGTGAGGTCAGTAGGAGCCACCTCCAGCCCATCAGAGCCATCTAAAGGAGGAGAAGGAGGGGACACAGGGCTATCCTGGACGGTTTCATTGACTTCAGCACTCAGCCGAAGCTTGGACCGAAGTTCAGTCGAGCTCGTGAGCTGCCCACGAAGGTTTGCAGGTCTAGGCGCTGAGAAAGGAAAAAAGATTTTAATGAGCATCTGGTCAGCTTAGTGAAAAGTGTCTGGGTTACGTACGAACTGGGACTGTAGGAACGGGAGCAGGCCTGTATCCAGACTGTCTTTTCCCAATCTGATTGGCAGCAACCGATATCAACTGCGCTGCATTCTTGTTGACTTCATCCTCCGAAATGTTCAGAGTTTGTTGGAAGTACTGTTTCAACAACGTTGAATTAGTCACTGCAAGGCAAGCACAGGTGCAAAGGAAAGTATCTCCTACCGCTTTCCACGCCGGATGAGTGTTGAGCCAAGACTGAGGATCCCGGCCCCAAAAGCCAAATTCGCCATTTTGGAATCCCATGTGGGACTCATGCTTGAAACCAGATGGAGACGAAATGACCATCGCCTTCTCGGCCTTCTCTTGCTGAGGGAAGGGAGCTACCTTAGAAGGAATGGCAAGACAATGCGATAATATGCATACCTCCTTCTTGGTAGTACGCTTGGCAGTGAACGAGGCGAATCTATGCCAAGCCTTCTTGAGCGTTGATGACCTCATATGGTATTCTTTCCTGCTGATCACATTGACAACAGCCTGGTAGAGGCGCTGCGCGTCCTGCTCCTGGGCAAAGGACACTCCCACTGTATGAATTTTCCCCTTATAAATTAGCGCCAAAGAACGAAATGCGACAAAAGCGAAGTGCGACGGTACTGATGCAGTCATCACTTTCAAAGGTATGGAAGTAGGTCGTGGCTTGCAGGTACTCGAAGCCCTCGTATAACTCCTGAGTAAAGAAGCGACTGCCCGTCTGTCCCCAAGACACGTCAGCCTTCTTAAGAACTATACGAGTCTCATAACCATCGGCTTCCCCCGTACCTGCAGATCGAGTAGCTGGAGGTACAGCGTCTTGGTGGCCTCGTGCGCAAAGAAAGTCCACACGCCTACCAGGCCGGTCTCCGTCCACTGCGGCCGCTCTCCGCGCGACAAGTAGAGCTTCGCCACACCCAGACCAAAGAGCTGCATACCCATACAACAGAAAAAATGAGGTCAATTGTGTGCCGAGAGTGGAGTCGCTGCACGTCTACACCTCTCATCATGAGAGCAGGAGTAAGGGGTACCTTGAAAGCTGGGCTCGGGTAGACATCACGGATGCGTTGAACCTCCTCAATCGAAAGGGAATTGCAATACATGTACGATGAAGATGGAGATAAGTTGGGGGGTTGTGTGGTAGTGTGGTAGCGGTCGCGAGGGTTATGCCATTTTTTCGGTTTGGTAGATGCACTTCTGCCTTCTGTCTTCGCCGAACATCGAGATGGTGAAGGCGTTTCAAAACTGTTTCGACTTTCGCCAAACTCTTTTGGAAATCAGGTCTGACCAGGCCCTTATTCGTTGTTGTTTGTTCGCTCTGTTGCATGCATTCCTGTCATCTTCTGGTGCGGCAACTCGGCATTCGGCATCTATCGCAGAAATAAAGTAGAAAGTCCTTTCTGCGTTTTATTTCGCTTCATGTGAAAACAAAGAGGAAAGGTAAAGCAACAGGCCACTTCAGGTGAGAAGAAGAAGAAGAAGAAGAAACAATCGCGTGATGGAGGAGACACGACGGAGAACGGAACAGGTAGGTGATGATGCTGAGCAGCCTGCACCTACTACGACCCCTACCTGGGTGAGCGTGACGCAGGCGGCGATAACACCGTCACTTCTTTCCGGTCACGGCCACCGTGCGGCCTCCTCGTCGGTGTGGCAGTGGCTCAAGCCGGAGGACCTCGTTCCGTCCGCTCGGCACAAGCGCAAGGCGGGGGAGAGCGTGGTCAAGGGCCCGACTCCGTCAGTGCGCATGGCGCACACTGTGTCCGCGTTGGGTACCTCCGGTAGCCAAGTGCTCGTCTTCGGCGGTCTGAGCGATAGCGAGCGCCCCCTTAATGATGCCTTCCTTCTGGACACTGGTATGGACCCGCCCTACAACAAGCGCACACTGTACTGAGGTGTTTTTAACTCCTATGTGCACGGATTGGTGTGATGTGTGTGTGGGACATACTCTCAGAGGCGTGGGAATGGAGTGAAGTGAAGTCTAACTCAAAAACGTGTCCTGTTGCACGAGCGTACCATACGGCTTCCGTCATATCTGGCGACAGGTACAGCACTGTTTAACCTTTGTCGAGTTTGAGGTAGTGGACATCTCAATCCATCTTGGGGGAATGAACCAGGGTTGTGATGATCGGTGGCCAACAACCAGAGAGTGGACAATATTGGGTGAGAAGCGAGGATATCAGTACCCACCGCGCTATTGCTAAACCGCTTTTCTCTTGCTAACCTTCTTATTAGCTCACACTTTGACTACGGTCGACGTGTTCCACCTGGCCTCAAGAAGCTGGACGTCAGTGAACACTACCGGTGCACCTGGACCGCGATCAGGTACTTCGTCAAAATGCTTGCCCAGACGCTCGTCCTGTTGGGACAGTGCTGACTCGTCGTATCAGGGCATTCTGCCGTTGTGCTAAGCAACGATAGAATAATGATCTTTGGCGGATCTTGCGGTTACGGCTTCAAAGATTCCCAGCGGACGATTTATGTACTGCACACAGCTTGCGGTATGCATGATGTGAACTTATTGGCCTGATCAGGAATAGTGTAGTGCTAACATGGTCATCGTCTAGAGCCGCCTTGGAAATGGGAAGGATTTACGTTCAACCAAATACTTCCTGAATTGCGTTTCGGGTAGGGTCTATACTCAACATTTATCCCTAGCAATGAGGTTTTTTCCTCACTCTGCTGTGTCACACAGACACTCGATGGTGGCCGCTAGCCCGCAATCAGCATTGGTCTTTGGTGGGAAGAACTTCAGGCATGAGTTTGATGATGTTCATCTCATTTCTCCCGGTACCTAGTCGTCATGATGGTCTGCACTCGCTTCAGTGTCATGTACTTACCTGCGGGATTCCAATTCCATCCGTCAGACTTCAAGGAAACCGAGTGTCTTGCATCCCCTGATAGCAATGTTGCTCCTGCACTCTACGGACATGCAGCCCTCATGATTGGCTCGCAGATGGTGATCATAGGAGGAAAGACATACAATTCTCCTTCGAACGAGATCTACATCTTTGATCTTGGTATATGCCTTTTGACTTTACCCATCACTAGTTTGATGGGTAGTCTTGGCTGAGCGTGAGTGGACGCCGTACAGAGAAGCGTTGCTGGCGACGTCAGGGGACGAGCACAGATCTGGGGTTCAGTTACCTGCCACGATATTATCATGCTTGCTGCGTCTTCGGCGGCAACAAGATCCTCATGTTTGGAGGTACACTGCCATCTCTGTGTTGTATGTATCAGCTCATAACTCGGTTGGTGAGCAGGCTATGACCTCTCGTGGGGCACGCAGAACGATATCGCGGTGCTCGAAACAGGTAAGCTTCTTGGTTGCCTTGTACGTAGCAGATCTGTTAACAATTGGGATCAGGCATCGTGACCAGTGGCTTGGTGACCAGTTTGAGCCGCTTGTTTAAGGAGAGCTTACTGAGCGACTTTGTCATCCGCGTTCATGCTCCTGGCCGGAGGTAACTACCCTCATTCTGAATTACCGGCCTTCGATAGGAAGTATCCCTTAAAGTTCTGCTCTCTTCATCAGCACCCACGAAAACATAGGCGTTCATCGTGACCTAATCCAGCTGCGTTGTCCCTCGCTGCTGAAGAACACGACGATCTCGGAGAATGGGGTCGATGTTGAAGGCGAGCCTGAAGCATGGAAGCACTTTGTACACTACCTTTACACCGGCCTCTTTGTCACTGCCTCGGATGAGAGTGTCGATGAAACACTTGCGACGATGAGCGAGACGAAGCAGGGTCTGATCGTGGATGATTGCGAACTGATAACGCAAATTGAAGCCATCAATGCCATCTATCCCGTCGACGGTCTGCGCGCCATCCTGACTCGCGCTGCGTCCGTCAAGAAACTGCCGAAGAAGGAGTTAATCCACGAGCACACGCTACCTCAGCTCGTTGCCATGCTATCGACGTTCTTGAACAACTCAGTTATGACCTCGGGGCGAGACATCACGCTGCGTGTATCACGATGCGATGATGAAGGCACACCTATCGAGTATTCAAGAACAGCTCACCAGTTCATACTGGCAGCACGCAGTACCTCCACACCAGCGATTTCCTGCTCTCTTTGGAGAATGCTTTATCTGACCTGCACGCGCAGGCGAGTACTTCCGTGCTATGCTTCGGTTCGATGGATCGTCAGCCACGGATGAGCATCGTGAGTTGTTGATGAGCGAGAGTGTGACTCCTAAGGCGCTCGATCTCCTGCTTGAGTTCCTTTACACTGATCGGTACGTGAAGCATGTGCTGTGTCCTTTGTACCTGTTCTTAACACCTGTACGATCTATGCAGGGTTGACGTGGCGAACTTGGAGGTTGACCTCGCGCTTGAGATGGTGGGCGTGGCAAATGAATATCTGCTCTCCGACCTCAAGTTTTTCATCGAGCGGTTCATTGTTGCCAGTGATGCAATCGATGACGAGAACGTATTCTATGTGCTTGAGACGAGCGACCATTTCGGCGCTCACGAGCTACGCTATCATTGTGTGGGGCTCATCGCTGAACATGCGGAAGCCTGGACTCTTAAAGGAGACACTCGGAGCAAGCAGGTGGATGAACTAGCTCCGCATCTCCGCAAAGCCATCCGTGATCGCCAGCTCGGCTCATTATAGTGTATCAATGCATGCGATCAGTAAATGATCATTGTACGAGCGATGTGTGCGATCAGCATCATCAAGCGTTCTCCGTAGAGGAGGGCGGGGCTGTGAAGTCGTAGTGAAGCATGAGCGCGTCAACGTACTGACCATGAGCGAGCAGGCCTGCCTTTGGGATGCGTCCAATCTGCTTAAAGCCCAGTGACTGCCACAGTCGCACTGAGGGTTCGTTGGACTCAAACACAAGGTTGAACATCGCTGCACAACCCATTCAGTTCGTTCTCTTGCTCTAGTCAAAGTTCAATGCGGAAGTCTTACCGGCCCGATATCCCAGCTGCGGCGCAAGCTGAAGGAAAGCCTGGCCCATAGCCTTGCCCACGCCCTTATTCTGCGCTTCGGGTTTGGTGACAAAACCGCCATTGCAAATGTGGCTGCATCGTCCTGCAAAACAACATGCCAACATTACCACCTCAGAGTGAGCATGTGCCACACCGAGACCTGCATCAAGTGGAACTCACCGGGGAAGTTGGGTTTGATGTAGAAGGTTCCTAGTACCTCCTTGGTCGTGGGATCCCTGTGGACGAACAATTGTGATCAGCATTGCAGTGCGACAATCAATCATCATCGTCAAGGTACGTACCTTGCGACAAAAGCATCGTGGCTGAGGAAGTAGGCACGGAAGCCCGCTTCGTCCAGCGTACTCAGCTGCGGGTAGGTCATCCCTGCGTTCGTCAGCTCAGCAGGCTCAGCAGTTACAGAATTCAGATAAAATTCCACAAAATTAAATAAATTCAGAGATGCGATATTTTTCTTTTCTTGTTGATAAATAATGCAAAAGTCATAGAAAACAGGTGCCCTTACCTTCGGCAATGACGTGGTTGAGGAGGCCGCGGAGGGTCTCCAGCTCGTCCTCCCGAGCGCGGTCGATCTCCACCTCGCGAGCGTCACGGAGGGGGAGTCGCAGTGGGAGACACGCCAGGCTCTGCTTTTCACTCTTGGCCTCTATCACGTACGCCATTGGTATCCTGCCCGCGTTGTGCTTCTGCTTTGTTCTTCGTTCTTATTTTTTACTCATTCTTAGCATTCTCGATCTTCCCATTGCTTAAATTCCTTGCATGAATGCCAACTACCAAGAAAAACAAAAAGAAATCATTTTCCTTGTGACGGACAAACCAGGTCAGACGGATGGAAGCGCTGATGCCTGAGTTGGTGGCCATCATCCTGAGCTACGTCGACCAGCTCAGTTGGCCCGCGTGTCGCTTCGTGTGTCGCCGGTTCAACGATATCCTCCTCTACAATGCCCACGTCTTGCTGTCGGCAGGGACGGAGAAGTACGGAGACGATGAAGAAAAAGGCACACTCCAGAGTCGGAGCGTCCTTGCGGCGCCGCCTGACTTCACTGCGAGGTTGGCGGGCGAGGGTCACCTCAGCGTCCTCCAGTGGGCGCGGGCCAACGGGTGTCCGTATGACGGACAGACCTGCGCCATGGCCGCCGGAGCCGGCCAACTCGAGATACTTAAGTGGGCGCGCAGCGACGGCTGTCCGTGGACAGATCAACGGCCGCCGGCGGCCGTCTGCGCAGCGGCCGCCGGCAGAGGACACCTCGTTGTGCTGCAGTGGTTGCGCGCCAACGGCTGTGCATGGGACCAGACGACCAGCGCGGCGGCCGTGCGCGGAGGCCATCTCGACGTCCTGCAATGGGCTTACGCTAACGGGTGTCCGTGTGACCAGTGGACCTCCGCCGAGGCGGCAGGTAACGGCCGACTGGAGATCCTGCAGTGGATCTACGAGCAGGGCCTTCCGATGAGCTACTGGATCTGTTCAGTGGCAGCCTACGGCGGCCATCTCGACGTGATCAAGTGGGCGCGCGCCAACGAATGTCCGTGGGACTCAGTCACGTGCTCTGACGCCGCGACGAGCGGCCATTTCGAGGTGCTGCAGTGGCTGGTCGCGAACGGATGTCCTTGGGACATCTTCACGTGCGTCAAGGCGGCCGGAGCAGGCCATCTGGGGATTGTCAAGTGGGCCCGCGCCAATGGATGCGACTGGGGCGAGCAAGTTTGTACGGCGGCAGCCGGGAATGGCAATCTTGAGGTGCTGCAGTGGCTGCGCGAGAGCGGCTGTCCGTGGAACCGCCAGGAGTGCCTGACCGAGGCTGCGATTGCTGGCTACAAGCATATCCTGCAGTGGATCTCTCAAACCAGTGAATAGTTCGCAACAGCACTCGCATCAGTCTCTGCGTGCTGATTTCCCGTATTGGCGTGACACTGCGTAACGCGTAGCCGTCTGAGTCCTGGCGCAACTGGACGGAGGTCGACTGGATCGAGGGGTTGAGTACGTTTCATTCTTTCCTCCCCTTTTGGGACTTCACCTGATCTCTTTCCCTCACAGACTTACCATTTCCGATCCTTTTCTTCTGTGGCTGGATGACTGAGTATCATCAGCCGCAGGAACCTCTGAAGCAGTCATTTCACTTCCGTATTGATGTTACGGTTTATCTGGCTTGATTCTTGTACGTAGCTGTGGTCAATCAGACACATCATGATGGTTCACTAGTGGTTCTTACACTTTGTCATACGTGACCACTCGGCGTTGTTTACTGTGATCCGCCGATCGCCCTTGCGCGCTCCAGGAAGCAGGCCAGAAGCTCCGATGTATGGAGGAGAGGAGGTATGGTGGGTCTGTGAGGAGGGGGCCTGATTGGCGCCGTTATCCTCATCTTCTCCAGCAGATGGCCCATAGTGGCTCTGTCATCCTCAGCGAGCCTGGCCAGCATACAGGAAAGGTTAATCCTCTCCTCCTGCCATCAAGGAAGTGCTTGGCTATGCGTACGAACCTGACCTGAAGAAGCGGGAAGATCTCCGTTCTCTCTCTGTTGAGGTGAAGGGCAAGGTCGTTCTTCAGTTGGTTGAGAACGGAGATAGTTCTCGGATCCGAGGCATCCAGGCCATCCAATGAGCTGAGCTCTTGCTTGATCTTGAGCGAATCACTTACAGAGAGTTCAGCTAGAAGAGCTCCCTTATCGCCAGCGACGTGTCTCAAAGTGGGATAGAGAATCTAATGTAATAGCACCACGTATTGGCTACGGCGTGGGCGAGACGAAGAGGAGGAAAGGAGGTACCTGTTCCTTCACCGAGATCTGGCTGTACAGTTCCGAGACCAGAGGCGTAATGAGCTGTTTTGATGGCTTTGAACCTGAACACAGGGCTTAGTACTAAGACAAGTTGACCAGGGCTGCGTCTGGGTTCACGTACATGCCAGAGCCGTGCTCAGCAAACCTTGAATGGACTGATGCCCACCAAGCAATACGTCTAGCGCATCAGATCTTAGGCATGTCTTGTTGTAGACTAGAGTGCTCCTACTTCTCATTATTCAGAGTTGTTGATACCTGCGTGGATGGTGCGACTGTCTGTTCTTGTACAAGAACTTGCCCCGGGTACGTACGTTCCCTCCTGCTGCGGGGCGAATGTCTCAACTTGTCAGCCTGACTCCGATATGGCCCAACCAGCTGTGACATCTGTGCACCACAACAGAGTCGCCAATGATTTGAGCACGGAGGCACAACGGGACCCAGCTAGTAGTTTGCCCGTTGTATTCATGCTGATGCCCAACTGGAGTATGTACACATGGTGAGCCGTCCCTAAGAGTGCAGGAGAAAGGGGTGCTGTAGAGCCTTCTTAAGCGAGAGTCTTTCTGCAGGATCTAAGGCAAGAAGACAGCTTGCACACCTTGCACAGCTTCACATAATGAATGCCTACTGAGGCTGTTCCACCACTTAACCACAACTTGTTCGCCTGTGGCCACATTCCGTGCCCGCTTAAGTGTCGTGTTCTTGCTCTGCATGCCTTGTTGAGTGTTGGTTGGAAGGAGAACATAGAATCGTACCTTAGGAGGCCACAGGGAAGCTCTTCATAGTGTCGGCTTGCATGAATGGACGCTATCAACTTACTAGCTCTTTCTCTTCTGCCTGGCTCCTACGCGAGGTTGGCCTTGGTCCTCTTTGCTCTTTCTTTACTTCCCCTGCCATTGTCGCTTGCGTTTCGCGCCAGCTTCTTTGCTGCCTGACGCTTTACTTCCACCACTGCTTCCTCCACTTCCTCCGCCGCCTCCCCCGCTATCGTCCCGATGCGCTGCTGTCATAGCTTCCATGCGATTCTTAGGGATAGAGGAGAAGCAGAATGTACTCAACGCCACACTGCTGACTTTTCCTTCGTGATCAGTCCAAGCTTAACACTGGTACATGCTACAAGACTGCTACTGAAGAAGTAAACACAGGAGCACAAGACAAAGACTAAGGGATCTTCAAGCTTCACTTCTTGGGAAAGGGCCGTCGTAGATCGCGCAAACGATCAATGAATGCTGCGCCCAGTTGTGCAAAGAGAGGAAAAGGAGGAGTGGAGGGCAGATGAGGGTGAGGACGCGTGGGTGCAACAGACTTCATGGTCTCCAAAACCTGGCCCATGTCTGCTAGCGCTTCACGGGCCAACCTTTGTGATGTGAAACGGTGAGGGAAGAGGCTCCTCAAGTCGGGCACAGGGAAAGTTAAGAGAACAGTACTTGGCTTTGAGGAGAGGCAACATATCAGTCTCTTCTTCTTGAATGTGTTGATCGAGAACGCTGCTCAACTTCTGCACTGTGGGCTGATACTCGGTATCAGAAGGCTTCATCTTGTCTATAATGATCAGCAGCTCCTGCACACAACACCTGATCCTAAGAAAACACAAGCATGACAGTGATATTCACAGAGGGTTACTAACAAATATCCCAACGCACCTTCATTTCGTGGTGCTCATCCACAGCCTTGTCTGCGAGCTGCTGTGCAGTTTCGTCGCCCAGATGACTGAGTGTGGGATAAAGAATCTGCGCAGATGGTCCATTCCACATGATGACATCAACAGCAGTGGCACGACTCTCAGAGTGACGCAAGACTACCTGTTCTTCGATTGCTGCGTGTTGGGACAGGTCATGAATGACCTGGTTCATGTTCTCCTTCCTAGACTTCTCGTCGCCTTGGTCAACAGTGAGAAGCGGGGGCGATAACAGCAGTTGTTTGCGAGAGAACGCACCTGTGGAAGCCAGCACTGTGCGCAGCAGCCCTTGCACCTTGCGATGGTCGGCGATAAGCAGCTCAATAGCGTCAGCCCTCCAGTACCGAGCGGCAACATTGGTCACTCTCCTCCGCATGGTTGGTTTAACGGTTGTACTCTTCAAGTGTGAGAAAAAGGGGTTATCTTGCCAGTGAGTTTAGCTCCGACTGCTCAAGCTGGCCGGATTCTCCCAAGGAACTCGTGTGCAGAAGAACGAAAGCGACGACAAAGATAGAAAGCGAAAAACAAGATACCCAGTTCTCGGACTCGCGCAAGTCAAAACGGAGCAACCTTTAACCTTCATTTTATGCGAGAGCAAGAAATATGAATCCAGGTCACTGCTTGGGGAAGGACCGACCCAGATCACGCACTCGGTCGAGGAAGGCCGCGACGGGACCAGCCATCATGTTAAAGGGAGGCGTGGTGGGCATGCCAGGGTGAGGACGAGTGGGAGACACGGTCTTCATGCTCTCAAGAAGGTTGCCCATCTTGTCGAGGTCTTCTGGAGACAGCCTGATTATCATGAATGAGAACGTGAGCTGCACTATCATGCAGAACACCAACAGTCAGAATCGTACTTGGAGCGGAGTGTAGGGAAGATATCGGTCTCCTCCTCCTTGATGTGGTGTTCCAGGGTGTCGGTCAGTTCCTTGGTTAACGGGACAAACTGGGGATCGCTGGGGTCCATTTTGTCCAGCGTGTCCAGAGTTTTCTGCAGAGTCGAGTCATGTTTTTGATCACCAGATGCCCTGCACTTCGGCACTGGGTCCCAGGTACCTTGACTTTGAGGTGCTCGTTGATAGCATGGTCAGCAATCTGGTCTCCATTCTTATGAATGTGCCTCAGTGCCGGGTACAGTATCTGTTTGTCCGAGGAGAACAAAAGAGAGAGACCATCAGAGACGATTCTGGGTTACACGCTGGGTGAGCGGGTACCTGCTCCTCAACGGCGGAGTGCTGGGAGAGTTCGAAGACGACCTGGTTCATGTTCTCGCGCTTGTTCTTGGCGTCCCCTGCACACAAACACACAAGCAGAGTCAGACAGGTGCTCGCGGACCTCCCACACGCTGGCCTGTCCGGACCGCTGGTGATGATGGTGCGCAACAGTGTCTGAACCTTGGCGTGGTCCTTGGTGAGGAGCTCCACGGCATCGACGCGCATGTACCTCAGTGCAACCTGTGTCGCTCTTCTCTTCATGTTGAGTGCTGGATGGTGGTGATGGTGCACTTGCTGATACTTGACTTATGCCTTGATGCCGACTCAATGTAGAGTGTGCGTCCAGCAACAATTGACGCTGGCGAGTGGTCGACCCGACAGCTTCCCGACCACAAGAGGATCCAGATGCAAACTGTGGAGAGTTCGAGTGTAAAAGGACACATCCATCACTATTGGCCACTGTGTTCACAGTCATCCACCAATTACAGCTTTTATTTTGATCAGCGAAAGAGATCCAATCCAGCTGCACTTTTATTGCTGAAATATTTTACTTACAACCCAACAATTGATTCATAATATCACCATATATGTTGATAACTTATTTTTTACATTATAAATATATTTGCATTTTTTTCGACACCGAGAACTCCGGAGGACAAGAAGGGTCAGCGGCGAACTGCAGTAAAAGCAGGAGAAATTCAGGCGGCAATCGGACAGTGTTCAGTTCGCTTGAGTTCTCGTCTGCTGTGGTCGCTGTCGGAGGTAGCGCTCCCGTTCTTCACGCGTCTGGCTCGCTTACTTCGAAAGAGGAGGAAAGGATAGCTATAAGTACATCCCTACTTTTGACTTCTCCTCACTATCATACACACGCAACCCTGAACAAGAGACCGGTTTCAACCAAAGAATGTACAATCGCAAAGTTCACAACACGGATGCCCACGAGAGTACGTACTCTCCTCGAGTGAGTGTACGAAGGTGACCTCTGAGTTGACCTCTGCTCTCCTTGGCGATGAATAGTCTGCCGCAGGGCCACGAACATCGTGAAGAGGAAGCAACTGCTTCAACGCGACCTGCCTCTCGATCACTCTCGTATCCGCGATGAGGTCTGCTACAAGTTCTCCGAGGAGGACCAGCGTGCGGTACCGCGTCATCATCAACTATCAGTCATCGCTCCCCACTCTTGCTGACTCCTTGTATGTGTGTTTAGTGTCACATGTTCATGAAGACCTATGGTAACGACCTGGAGCGCATGCTGCGCAAGAAGAGGCTGGACGCCGATGAGATCTGTGATCGCCTTGATCTGAGCGACCTCGAAAGCTACTCGGCGGGTGCCGGTCGGATCGAAGATGACCGACATGGCCAAGTCCGCCTACGAGAAGGGTCGCGAGGCCGAGGAGTGGGTCGTGGAGAAGAGCGAGCAGGCGTGGGAGAGCCTCAAGGACATGGGCGGCCGCGCCAAGGAGGAGGCCCGCGAGGACATCGACGAGGTGACCGATCGAGCCCGCCGCGGCGGCCGTCAGCTGCGCGACTCGGCCAAGCGCAGAAGCCAAGAGTTGAAGGAGGGCGTCGAGGACATGATGGACGAGGGCCGCGACAAGATGCACGAGGCTCAGGACAAGGCCCGCACGACCCGCCGCCGCTCCGGTGAGTGGCTCCGCGAGGAGGGCGGTCAGATCAAGCGTGGCGTCCATGACATGGGCGAGACGGTCAGGGACAAGGCCGATGCTGCCGGTCGCAAGCTCCGCGAGAGCGGTGAGCACCTGCGTGATACCGTCAAGGACAAGGCCGATCGTGTGGGCCACTCTCTGTGGGACACCAAGGAAGACATGAAGCGCAAGGGCGAAGAAATCAGTGACAAGGCTCGCAGGAAGAGCCGCGATATGGATGACAGCATGCGCGAGATGAAGGAGGACGCACGCGAGACGTTCGATGAGGCTCGGCGAAGCGGCAAGGCCAAGGCCCGTGAGATGCGGTACGAAGGCGAGGACATCGCCAACCGCATGAAGAAGGCTGGCCAGCGCAATAAGGAGCAGTATGAGCGCAATGAAGGCATCGTCGACAAGTTCGGCGATAAGATCAACGAGCTCACCACCGATATGGCCAGCTGGTGGCGCGGTGACCACCGCAACAAGGATAACTAAGGAGATGCAGCACCTGTGCAGCCGAACGGTTATCGCACTAGTGCCTTGTGGCTCCTCTTAGTTCTCAATGTTCCTCTTTCCTTTGTCCTTGATATTCAAGTTTGAGATAAACAAAATTCTTCTAGCTGTAAGCCAGTTCAAGGGGAAGGGTAAAGGCAGGCCCAGTTACCCCGTGGCATCTCACCAGCCCTCGTACTCATCCTCATTGAGCGTATTGGCGCGTCGGTGGTCTTGCCTAGCGAGCATGTCCCGCAGGATGTTGGTCTGGTCCTCGTCTTCCTCTTCTGAAGATGATTCCGATGTGGATGATTCATCTTTTGGCACTGTCAGCGGCTGCAGAAGTGCGATCACAATTGAGCGCATAAACAAGTATCCAGTGGTGCCGTGCTGTAAGAGGTCCAGAGTACCGCAGCCATGGGCAAACAGGAAAGAAGAACGTCGAGCGTAAGCCCATCCCCAACAAGAGGTGAGAAATCAAGATACGCATGCGCCTGAATCTCATCCTTCACGCGTTCGCACTGTGCGGGGAATACCATCGGGGTTGAGAATTAACACCATTTGAAAGCAAAGAGAGGCTGTAGTGCCTGCGCTTCTGGTATAGTCCAGTCATCAGTGTCAACTGCGTCCTCTTCATCTTCAACATCGTCTTCGATGAAATATCGATGCTCTGCTTTGAGTCCGCATAGGATCTGTATGAATCAAGTTAGAAGGGAACGCAAATGGGGGTAGCTCCCCGGGGAAACGTACAATGGGGACATCAAGGCAGAGCTTACGCACGAAAGGAGCCCACTTAGTTTGAATATTTTCGAGCGACTCGATAGATGTGACGTCAAAGCAGCATAGAAAGATATCTACATTGGAATAACCCCACGGCCATTCCTCTTCATGGTGCACCTTGTCCTCCATCTGGCCCGATGTATCACAGAATCGCAGAGCGAGCCTCCTACCACGCCACTACCAACGTAATGAGGTTAAACCAATGAAGTCGCCGATTTAGAATCAGCCATAAGGGACAAGCTCACCATGCAGGTGCGCACATGACAGTCCTCAATGGTAGGTATGTGCTATAGAGTAGAGACCATGCTGGTGTGAGTATCAACAGTAATCAAAGTGAGGCATTAGGGTACCTCCATCATAAACTTGCCCGAGACGAAGTGAGCTGAAATGCACAACAATATCCCACGTCAGCCAATGAAGTGAACCAAAAATAGAAGCACATGCGTACAGGCAAGGCACGTCTTGCCAACTTCTGAGTCTCCAACCTACGAGAGCAGACAGGTTTTGATAGAGCTCCTGTGCAAACAGCTGTAGGACGTACCAAAGATATAGTTACGTCGGTTACTCCGCCAACGGATGTGCTCATCCTTGCCATGCGCTCCAGTCGTCTCGTCCTCTCCCGCTGTGCCGTGCGGTCTATCTTCAGCTCACTGCCGATGTATGTGCCACATATGTGAGCGTTTCAAATGAACGCAAAAAGAGCAGCTGGATGAGACGAACGGTACCAGATATAAAGCTTCTTCCACTCATGATTGGCCACTATCTCTGGACGAGCATAATAGGTTCGAGGCCACCTAGATTCCAAGAGCGCTTTCTGATATTGTTAACACCACGCCAATGCAGGAACGTGAGTACTCTATAAGAGCCAAAGACACAGACCCGAGGGAAGCGAAAGTACCCATAGCCTGCCCTCTTGGCTCAACTTTCTCCATCTGGATAAAATCAAGTGTCGTGTGTCAGGTAGTTCATCACATCAGCAATCACAATCACCAAGAAGGTGACCCGGGCGTACCGTTGGCACACTCGTCCCGCACTGAGCAGATCGCGAAGGCCTGCATGACGTGTTAGTGAGAAACGCAGAACTGCAGACAGGACACCTGCCCTCTCCATGTAGAGAAAAAAAAAAGAGCCTAGCCGTACCCAAACAGCCGAATACCGCTACCATCTGAATACCACACGATCGATTAGCAGTAAGTCACTATGATAAAATAAAAATATATAAAAGAAAAGAAAAAGAATAAATGGCAGTGGAGGGTAAAACATTTGTGCCAATTAGGGGCGTACCATCTCGGCAGGCAGACCCATAACTGGGCTACTGCCTACTAATTCGCCTCTGGCTGCTTCCATCATGATTTTTTTACTCCATCATCTCGTGCATCACATAAAAGATGCTCCTTTTCGAACCAAAAACTGAAATGAATTTTGTTTCCTAAAATTTCACCTGCATTCTTCGGAAGTTTCACCATAAAAAAGGTAGGCTGGCTCCACCAATGGTTTTCATTTTTTGATTGCGAACCTTCCGTCGGAGTCTTGACATAAAGACAAACAAAACACCGCCGTTTCATCTCGCCGAGAGTTTTCAACTGACTTAGTACCCAGCACGAACCTCTTCCTCACACTTACCACTGTCCATCCACTCCTTCCTTAGACACACTTACGCCAATGAGCATCTCACACGCCAAGTCAGTCTCGGGTCCGCTGCCAGTGTCTGGCGACCTCTACAGCTATTTGCTGCGGCTGGGCGTGCGCGAGGACCCACACCTCGCCAAGCTTCGCGCCGTCACTGAGGCTCACCCCAGGTCTCGGATGGCCTCCCCGCCCGAAGAGGCCGCGCTCCTTCAGTTCCTCCTCCGCCTCATCGGGGCCAAGGTGCCGCCGTCTCCCTTTTCCCTGTCCCAGTGAACCATTGCGGGCAGCTGACCAAGACTATTTACACGGCTGCTGGGTGGGTCTCACTACAGCGCACGCTGGAGATAGGAGTGTTCACTGGGTACTCTGCGCTGGCGACCGCGCTGGCGCTGCCAGAGGACGGCAAGGTGGTGGCGCTGGATGTCAGTGAGGAGTTCACCAACGTTGGCAAGCCCATCTGGGAGGAAGCCGGCGTGTCGCACAAGATCGACCTCAGGATACGGCCCGCCCTGGAGACGCTCGACGAGCTGCTTGAACAGGGTCAGCAGGCCACCTTTGACTTTGCCTTTGTTGATGGTACATATGATACCTCTCTCCACTGTTGGTGTGTGCATTGCACAACTGACTGAAGGTGATGAATCCGGATGGCTGGTGCAGCGGACAAGTCAAACTATCCTCACTACTACGAGCGCCTGTTGAAGCTGGTGCGGCCGAATGGCATCATCGCCATTGACAATGTGCTGTGGAGCGGAAAGGTGATCAAGTCTGATGCCACTGACGAGGACACCGTGGCACTGCGCGAGATCAACGAGAAGATCCGTAACGACTCGCGCGTGGAACACGTCATGCTCTCGGTCGCTGATGGCCTTACTCTCGTGCGCGTTCTTCCTCAGCAATCGTAGAACAAGTCAGATGTCAAACTGAAGCCCGAAAGAGAAGAGGGTTCAGCCAATAAAGCATCAAGCATGAGTATCTGATATCGTGACTGTGAGCTTTAGTAAGAGTACGGTTCATGCTCACTTGCTCGCGCCGAGAAGCTTCCGCACTGTCTCCCCGACAAGTGATGAGTCGGCCTTGCCCTGAACCTGCGGACCGAGCTTGGCCATGACGGCCTTCATGTCCTTGATTGTCGTCGCGCCGGTTTCCTTGATGGCTTGGGCGGCCAGCTGCTGTATCTCAGTTTCGCTGAGTTGGGCAGGAAGATAGCTACGCAGGAGCTGAGCTTCATCGCGCTCCTTGGCTGCCGTGTCGGCTTGACCGATCTTCTCGAACTCCTTGGCGTTCTCTTCAGACTGCTTGACCATCTGCTGCACCACCTTAACGCAGTCGTTGTAGGTGAGCTTGACGTCGACCTGTAGCTTCTCCTTGTTCATGATCTCGCTACGCAAGCGGCGGATGACGGCAAGCCGCGCCTTATCCTTGGCCATTGTAGCTGCCTTCAAGTCCGCCATCAGCTTCGCCACGAACTCGTCTGGTTACATTTTTTTTGGGAACAATTTTATGAGAGCAGCCAAGAAATTAAATTCCACAATATTATTATTATTGGCACACTAAATAAAGGATTATTTATAAAAATATATTATAAAAAATCAATTAAAATTAAAAATTAACGCCCATTTTCGAAAGTGGGAAGAAAAAATAAAACAAAGGACAAGGACTTACCGCCAGTGGCTTCGGAGGAATAAGTGCGCCGCGAGAGGAGCGGACGCAATGGGGATGCCACCGCTCCGGAGCGGGAAGCGGCAGCAGATGTGGTGTGCAAAACGAACGCCGGCCGGCCGCGAAGCAGCAACGTGCTCGATGTCGCATAGCTGCGCATCGCCGCGCGAGACAGGCCACTCCCCGAACCAGCCACCAACGTCGCCCTTCTCATTTCGTACGAAATGTAAATCAAACGAAAAGATGTACGAAGAAAAAGAATTTCCTTTTATTTCCCTTCTTTCTTAAATGCGGCATAGTTAAAATTCCTAAGAAGAACACTTGATCGCTGGGACGAATTCTCCCCGTCATCGTACACTGAGAACCGTCTCCATGGAGCGGCATACTCCCTGAGACAGTCGTGCAAGTGGGAAAGAGGATTATTTGACACGAAGGTACATCTGTGATGATAATAAATAACGCTGCAATGGTTGCATGAAATAAATAGGAGACGCCGCTGGGCGTGTGCACAAGACACACGCAAGCATGCCATCAACGATGGATGGCGGAAGCTGGACTCACGCGCTGGCGCCCGCAGTGAGCACCGTAGTCGCATGAGGTAGGGTACCGCCGAGATAGGCAGTATCCGTTCGCGGCTTGGTGACGGCTGAGAGGCCGTCGATGATGAATTAAATAAATAAATAAATAAATATGTTGTGATGACAATTCCGAGCGTTTACGGGGTCATCGGTGTGAGGACGGATGGTCGCAATAACCCTAGTCGACTCAGGCAGGGAGAGCGAGTGCTCGATCCCATGATGACAAGCGTCCCTTGTCATCAGTTGAGGAGAGAATAGATGTCCGATCGTCTTCCGGAGGCAGAGCCGGGCGGAGACGAGGGAGTGGCAGCAGAGGTGGATGACATCGTCACAGCGTCAACGGAGACGTCGGCCGGGGTCTCCTTCCTGCGCTTCTTCTTGGTTGAACCGGAGCTCGACGTCTTCTTGGTGAGCGAGGACACGATGTCCTTCTCCTCCACAGAGTCGGTCTTGCCGGCTTCGTTGTCCGCGTCGTCGCTGCGGGACTTCCTCTTGCGCACGGAAGGGGGAAAGATGATGACTTGCTTGAACTTGTACTTCTGCCCAAGGCTGTCCTTGCGGAAGCGCAGCCCACAAGCGTTGCACAATCTGATAGAAGACAGCATGTTAGCACAGGTGCAACCAAGATGACACGACGTCATCTGCAGCCAGATGGCCTCGGAGTTTAAAAAAACGAGCAAATAGCCCAGAGGCTGCACGGGCGCTACGTACGAGGGCTTACCGTCGCTGCCGGAACGCCACTGCTTCGTCTTGGTGGTTCCGCACATGGAGCAGGCTCGTACTCCTGCCTCGGCCTTTCCTGCGCTCTCCATCCTTGCTACGGGCGCCGCAATCGCGATCTTCCCGTTGTGGCCCTTGGCAGGCTTCTTGGACGAGCGGGCGGTGGTGCCCGTCGCTTCGTTCCTTCGCGTGGCAGCAGCTGCCGTTGAGGACCGTGGCGTAGTAGGCAGAGACACTCCGACGCTGAAAGAAGGCAGCTGCTTTTCGGGGAGGGGCAGGGCGGCCCTGGTTGAAGAGGAAGGGAGCGTGGACGTGTGGGAAGAGGTCGTTGTGACGAAGGAGTGTGAATGGTTCATGGTCGGTGTCGCGGGTGCAGATACGCTGTGGATGCGCGGCGAGGAGGGACAAAGCGGGGATTCCCGCCCGCGGTTCGAGATGAGACTGAGCTCGCCCGACGAAGAAAAGAACGAAGACGATGAGGAAAAGAAAGAAGACGAAGACGAGAAGAAGGCTGACGACGAAGCAAACTCTGTAAGCGGGTACAGGCCAACGCAGGGGTTGGGCGTGGACTGAGGCTGGTCCGAAGAGTTGGAACTTTCAAGAAGTTCGTGGAAGGACGGCAAGGCGGGTTCCATCGTGGTGCTGTGTAGCTTGTGTACAGGGAAGGAAGCGAGTCGCTCCTAGGCGGTAGAACGAGATAATAAGAAAGGCGTAAAGACGATCGATGGGTGAATGAGGAGGAAGAAACTCGTCAAACGGCGTCCGACTTGTCTATCCCCTCCTCTCCTTCCGAAGCCTTTTGGCTGCTTTCTGCGGCTCCTACCGTGCAACGCCGCCGGCCAGTAGCCCTTGGTCCCTGCGGCAGACAAAAAGTTAAGTTTTGGTGACGCGTAAATGGCTCGTCCACTGAAAAGCAGTCGAGAACGAAGGGACGATCAAGTGTCATGAGGGTTTGGCGCAGCAGCAAAGCAGCGAAGAGCCAGAAAAGCCGTTGTCATGACAAACACAGAAAGACGAACACGCGCGCGTACCACACTCGTCGCTTCGCTGGCCGGGAGCAGTGCTTGTGTGTTGTGTATGCGTGGTGAAAAAGTGATGGTGAAAAGTGAACTGTTGCGGCAATGCACACCCGATGCACTCTCGTGTGCCGGTTGGTACAACGCGGCAACTTCTCTCGTACGAACTTCCGGTCTCGGTGGTCATCAGTTGAGCGAACCACACGGCGGCGATTCGTTACCGACGGACACCATTGGCCAATGTCATGCGAATGTCACAGAGAATGACGTTGCTTCTGGCGAGATGGTTCAAGTGATTACCCTCATCCTTCGTATATCCACGCAACAAGATGAGCCACGATTGGCTACCACTAGCTCCAACCCTCGAATTTGACCAACGGTTTTCTGTGTAGTTCCTGATGTCACGTCAAGATCCGTGAACACCACCCGGCAGGGCCACATGACAGTTGGGCCGAAAGCGCGGTTCAGATAGAGGCGTCCTAGAGATGCACTTCGCCTAAGTGAGCACCAGCGCCTGGCCGAGACATCGCCAGTCTCCGGCGGCCGAGGTTGTGTGCCCACCACATCCGAACTTCTGCCGAGGAGAGTAGACGTAGCGAAGCTCGACGGCAACTCACGGCAAACAAAAGCCCCGGGAGTGTGCTGCTGTGAGCCACTAATTTAGGCTTACTTAACCTGTTGGCTTTGGATCGAGACTTGCCGCTTCTATCCACACTCCAGCACACTTCCAGCACGTCAGATCTCGCACTGTGTCCTGTGTGCAGCAGCTCTATTGGTGGTGTACGTTGGCATGCACCCACTGCAACACACTTGGAGCAGACCTGCGTGCGGCATGCACCAATTCTTCGTTCTTTGGATTCCGTTCCGTCACACAATCAAGAAGCTTTGGCTTTCTTGAGAGCGTTCATCGCGTGAGCACCGGCGGAGGAGCCCTGGGCGAGTGCATTGGACGCGGTAGCGCGTAGAATCTTGTCTGCACGTCCTTTGCTCCCCTTGGGCGCAGAGGCCTTGGCGGTGCGTGGCTTGGGAGCAGGCCTGGTGGCGGAGGCCTTTTTTTTTGCAGCTGCGCGTGTGGTGGTCGATGTGACAGTGGTCGTGGTAACCGTCTTGGTGGTTACCGTCTTCGTCTTGGTCGGCTTGGCTTTTTTCTTGAACGTTTTGGTCTGCTTGGCCTTGTTCTTGGCGCCCCCAGCGCTCTTCTTCGAAGCTGACCCGCCTTTGGTTTAAACCCAACATTCTCCCAATTCCTCTTTATTAATGATTGGAATCCAAAAAATGCTCCTTACCGCGAAGGTTAGTTCCAACTCAGAGTTTCCTTCCGAAAGATCGGGGTTGTTGTACATGAGTGGCTTGCAGAGTGCGTTCCACACGTGAGGAATATGGAAGATCACTAGTAGAATGCCTGCATTCCACACTCGGAGCAGAACTTGGCAGGCGGTGGTGGCAGAGTCGTGCCACACTGCGAGCAGAACCGTGGCGTATTGCCTCCTCCGTGATCACTAAATCCACTTCCACCCCCACCGCCTCCGTAGGATGGCTGGTACTGGGGCTGGCGAACCTGCTCCTGCTGTTGGAAGTGCCGCTGACTCTGGCGGAACTGTTCCTCCTGCGCCTTCTTCATTTTCTTCTCCTCTTTCTTGGATTCCTGCTTGTCCCCCTTCTTCTCTAACCTGCATTCGCGAAGCTTATCCTGTTAGTAACGTGATCGACACTCTTCGTTTGAATTATCGTCATCGCATCAGATCCTGCGTGTACGTACCACTTGCCAATCTTCTCGGTCTTCTCGCCCACTTTGTGGAGGATGTTGCCATCCTTCTTATCCTTGTGCTCCTTGGGATGCTTATGCTCCTTTGGATGCTTGTGCTCCTTTGGTGGCTTGTGTTCTTTGGGCGGCTTGTGTTCCTTGGGCGGCTTGGTAATCGTATATCCAGTACCATAAGCGGGCGCGTCAACTGACGTGGTCGTCGCGCGGCTGCTGTGGTGCTGGCCGCCGCCGCCGTAGCCTCCCGCGCCGTATCCCTGGCCGGAGCGAGGGCTAGTGTACCCTGCCCCGCCACCCGAGCTGAAGCCTGAAGACGAAGTGGCCTTCTTGGGCTTCGGGCTGCTGTGCTTGAATTCGCCCGAACCCGTCGAGCTGCATAAATAACAAATAATTAGGAAACCACATATTTCAATTTGAAAAGATACAGAGACACAGGAATAATTGTGTTAGCATATTTTAAATTTCTAATAAAAGTTTCCAATGAATATTAATTGGGTACAATGAATGGAAAGATTTTTGATTGTAGTTTTATGGGGTTACTTACAACAATAAATAAGAATGTTTATTGTTTAAAATAACAAAAGAATAAAGGGGGGAAGAGATCGAAGAAGACTAACCTGACATTGTACATGGTATTATTACCGTAACCATAGCCGCTGGCACTATTGGCACCCACCGAGGCGCCCTGCCGGCGAAACCCGCTGTTCTCTTGGCTTGCCCTCATTGCCCCCTGCTTGTGTGAAAAAGATATGCAGGGGACAGGTGCCTCGTTTAATTTAAAGAAAAAGCTAATTGTTTCGGAAAAGGGGAAATCAAACAAGAAATTGTACACACAATTACGAATTGGACTTCAACTACTGTACACAAATCAATCACCAGTAGGAGATGATGTGGGGACCCGAAATGGGCGTGGTGGTGAAGGCTGAGGTGGAGCCCACCACATAGAGACGATAGTCGTGGCTCCAGTAGGAGAACGGTACGATGAGGCTGAGCTTCACCTCTGTGTGTTGGAATCACTGTGAGCCACAACACCTTGATCGGATGAAGTGAATGTACGTACGGACGACGATCTGGGCGCCAGGGCGGACCTTCACCTGAACCCAATCCATGAAAGAACTTCCAGGGTTCTCTGATGTGATGACGTGAGCTTGGTCGACAGTCACTTGAAGGTCAAAGTCGTCCAGCTGATACTGGGGCACCACGAGAATAGTCACGTATTGCTCCTCCCCTGACGTTAAAGTGTACTCCTCCGTGTCTCCGAAGAATAAGAGCGAGGAGTGGGTCATCCAAGAGCAGTCATTATCCGTCAACTGCTGAGCATATTCCGGTTGGTAGGACTCCACAAGATCGTAGACCCTATTCAACACATCTGAATGAGCACTCACGTTCTTGTAAGTCGCAACCGCTGGCGTACCTATACTGAGTTACTCCGTTGACAATCGACCAGGGAACTGAGTACTGTGAGAGGGATGACACACAGCCATCAATTAAACACTACGATCGTCCGGAGATAGGAGTTACATACATTCCGCACTATCGTGCCGTCCGAAGCGATGTAATTACCGTTGTTGTCCATCATATATCCTGTGGCTCCGAGAGGGCCAAGAGGGCCAAGAGGGCCTGATGGAGGAGAAACAACACAAATTGACCTTGGTGTTAAGTGTCAGTTGGGATGAATGGGCACCAATACCTAGAGGACCAAAGGGACCCAAAGGCCCAAGAATAGTCCAGATACCCTGTTTAAGGAACACGGCGTCAGTGCTGACTGACTTCAGTATCGCCGAAACCAGCCGGGCGTACCTGCGCGGCCAGGTGAGCAGCAAAGTCGTTTATCTTTGGCATGACGGTGCTATACGAGTCTCCAAGAGGACCGTATGGACCTGAGATTCAAGAGCCTTAATAGGCCGACTTTTTAAGGTTTGCTTGTCGGATGTGCGCACCTAGCGGGCCGTACATGGAGAGCGGCCCTCCGTGTTGATTGTTGTCCTTGGCGAATCGACTCCACTGTAGCAATTATCAAGTTAGCACTCTGCTCGCCTCTGGCTACAGAATACAGACGTACATCTAGCCAGCTTGTGGGCGCTGACTGATTGTCTGGATTCGATGGGTTGCTCATGGCCACAGGCAAAGAGATTACCACCTTCTTTTGCGTAATCTGTATGAGGGCCAAGCACGATCAGCTGATCGAAGAACTTCGTCATGTGGGACGTAGTAGATGCCCCTCAACAAAACGTACCCAAACTGACCACAGAGACAAGCTGCGCGCATATTCGTTCGCGCCGAGAGGGCCTATCATCCCAAGTGGTCCGTATGCACTCTGCACCGCATTCCGATATCATCATCAGCCACGCAATACCCTCAAGCTCATGAATGTGAAACATGCTCGCCACAGGAGCCCCAAGTTTAACCTACCACTGGCCCGAACGGTCCCAAGCATGAATAGTCGTCTGCATCATCAATCAAAGGCATGAGTATCACACTGAGCCGAGGATCTTCCTCGGTGCATCAGGAATCAATCAAAAAGAGTGGCCATCATCGTACTCAGATACCACTCGCAGGACCCGGTGAGGCAGTTGCCAGGGTAAGGCGACACGTAGGGAAGTCCGGAGCCGTCGGCCAGCTTGTCATGCACTGTCTCTGATGGCCGTAAGCGGGGATGATGAGAAAGGGTGAGCACGACTGGGGCTGAGCAGTATCGATGGCCAAGTCAAGGTGAGGATGGTGTACGGGCGGTGACATAGGTGAAGCCATGGGAGCCGAACGGGCGGGGCGGAGGTGGAACAAGCCTGCCCTGCACCACCGGGCACGACAAGAGGCCCATCATGACGAAGAGCACCGCCGCGGCAAACATGGGGAGTATCTCCGGCCGGTTCGCGGGAGCGCGCCGCATGGTCAAGCGGACTTGCCGGCTTACGAAGAGAGGAAGAGGTACGAACGTTTGTGTGTAGAGTACAGAGGCTCAAAGAGAGCAGGTCAGATGGGGCAGCGATTTATATGGTAGGGGGTGGGGGCTTTCTCCTCTGCTTCTTCCACCTCCGGTGGGCTCCGTGCCCCAGTTCGGTTGGCGGCCAACTTGCCGGTCGAGGCTGGGCTCCCTCTTTCGCCTGTACCCGTGGTTCTTCCTTTTCGTCTCTTATCTCTGCGAAAGACGGTGGCGCAGCATTGGGACGTTGGGCCCTTGCAATCTAACGCTTCATTTTGATTGGTGTAACCAACATCTCAGATATTACTTGGGCTTGGGAAATAAATAGGCTTTGTATTGTTCGCGTTGTTTTGCTTACAGGTAAGGTATCATACAGAGAAAAAACAATGTGCGCACTACTACACACGATACGTACTACCAACAAACAAATCCCAGTTTCGTCTTCGCTCTTTCCCTCGTTTTCGTTCTTTGACTCGTGAATATGATCATTCTTCGTCCGTATCCTGTCCTGTTCTTGGGGCACACACTCAGGATCCCATATCTGGATTGAAGAGGGACGTGATATCGGCGTCCACATTTTGAAGCAGAAGGGGCGGCAAATCATTAAGGTCCTCGTCCAGGAACAGCGAAAACGAAGTTCGCCCCAAGTCCATTGACTGCGAGCAAACGTCCTTAAGATGCAAGGTCAGGGACAAGTGCGCGAAGGAGAGTACCTGATCATGCAAAAATTGAGAGCCATCTGGTCCCGGAGGCTGTGGAACATTCATCAAATCATCGTTTGGTGGTACTTGAGAAATGTGTGGCATCTGTAAGGAAGAGAAGGGTAAGTACAACAACGTGACGAGTGCCGTTCAAATTTGGGAACGCACATGCTCGGAGAGGTGTGTCTGTACAGGATGACCCCTAATATCAGCACTGTCTTGGTAGGGACCGCCGATATAGTTAAGTGTCTGTTGTCAAAAAGTCATGAGTACGAAAGCCCAAGGTTGATTCTGAGATCTTGGCCAACGAACCATGTTTTGAAGCGCCTCCAACTCAAGAGGGGCAAGGCTCTGCTCGGGGTCGGTGCATGGCTCTTCACCAGGGAAGACGGCCTGAGGGAGGGCGGGCCAGGATGCTTGATGTGGCGGAGCACCATGCCCGGGGTGGTGAGGATGAGTGGGTAGTTCCGGCTTCTACGTAATGCCAAATTATTAGATTTAAAAAAAACGCATGAATAGCAAAAGTCTAGGCAGTACCACTGTCGGCATAGAGTAAGGAGCAGGAATAGGTCCCGCAGCTGAGGCCAAAGAGGACGAGTTTGGTGAACGAGGAGAAAGGGACGGAGAAGGCATTTCCGGCATTGTATGAATGCGGCGCATATTAGACGAATTAAGGACGGGGCTTGTCTGCTGTTCAATGTGGAGTAAAATCATGTCAGTAAAGCAGATCATGATCGAGGCTTGGGGGAAATGTAATGAGTACAGTCGCTGGGTGAGCCATCGGTCGCGGAGGTGGAGAATAGAGCGCTACCATCTTGTACTGCATCACCTTGCCTTCCATATAGTAAGATGCGTAGGCATTGAGGAAGGTG
>CDEZ01020668.1:1725-12388 GCA_000826365.1 Acanthamoeba royreba
TTTTTTTGATAAACAGATTTTTAAATTAGAATTCACCGAGCAGCCGATTTTAATTGGCGAGTGAAGCGGGAAGTGTACCGTCCCCAGACTCCTGCATCGTTTTAGCGATCGCGTAGGCCTCCTCGGGCGTGGTGGCAACCTTGCCCCGGGGGACCTTGATGCCCCGCTGGCGCATGAGGTCCTGAGACTGGTACTCATGTATGCTCAGCAACCTGCGTCCCACAGTAGACCTCGACTACACAACACCAACAAAGTAGGGTAAATCAGAATTTTCATCTTTAAAGTCGTGGCAGTGTGATGAACAGAAAATGAGTAATCAAAATAAATGAAAAAATCCGCTCCTCGAATTGAATTCCTGGATCCTGCACCACACATGTGGGGAGGATTGGAATTTCATTTCCAATCTAAGAAACGAATAATGTGAACAAGACGACGAACAGAAAATGAAAAAAGAAAAGATGGGGGGATCGCTACCGCGGAGGAAGAGGTGAGGATGGTGCTGCTCTGTCGGGGGTGGATGCACAGATCCTGAGCGACCTGTGCGGGCCGCACACTGTTGCGTCCCAGTGCGCTCATCCCTCCCCTACTCGCGGTACGTCGCCACATTTTGGTGTTGTATGTCTGTTCTTTGAGATTGATGGTTCGGTATTTGAAGAAAAGATCAGATGATCCGTCTCTACTCGCTAAAGAGCCCAAAAGCAGATCTGTTCTCGAAGTACACGCTATCAGAAGTCTAGAGCGAGTCCCGTACGTCAAAACCACCGTTTGGCCGGTCTTTTCCGAAATCCAAATACATTTCGTAGTTTGATCTCGTTTCATCTGTTCATACTTCATCTACCAATCGTTTTTCCCCACTCCTTTTTCGTACGAAATTTCCCAATTCCAAATGCAAAATTTCAGCAAAAACGAAACCACTTTACAAAATCTCCTATCCGCGCATATTTCGCATTTTCCGAATAGCTCGTCAAATAAAATAAATAAAATAAAAGAAACGGGACAAGAAGAAGCGGAAGTGTTTTTCAAGAATGGAGAAGACGGGCGAGCAGCTGCGGGAGGGGGCCAAGGCCGCATGGAGCTCCATCGAGAGCGGCGCCAACCGCATGGGCGAAAAGTTTTCCACCTTCTGGTCCTCCCTCTCCACCTCAGCCTCCTCCTCTTCCTCCTCTTCCTCTTCCTCTTCTTCTACCACCAAATCCCAACCTACCTATCCCTCTTCTTCATCTTCGTATTCATCTCAACCGCCACCTCATCAACCTCAGCAGCCTCAGTACTACTACAACGGAGGCCACACCCAAACCTATGGCCAGCCGCCCCCATCTACTACCACTACTACTCCTAGTAGCCTTGGCCAACAACAGCAGCAGCAGCAGCAGTACTCCTCCTCCTCCGCCTACCAGGGCTACCCCAGTGGTGCCGGCGCCCAGCCCCAGCCCCAGCCCCAGCCCCAGCCCCAGCCCCAGCCCCAAGGCGGCATTCCCCGACCCACTTATCCCCCAGCAGCAGGTGGGGCGCCGCCTGTGCCCCCGCGTCCGGTTTTCGAGGCCTCCTATGACCACGCCACCCTCAGGTATTTATTTTTATTTTTATTATACAAATATAAACAATATATTTTACAAATTCATAAAATTTATTTATTAATTTATAATTTAATAAATCAAATCCGTTTGCAAAATCATTACATATTTTTCAATGAAATAATAAAATAAAATCAAATAAAAGTTTTTCAACTAACGGCGAGGCGTGTGCATGGAGCAGGGCGGAGCAAGAGAGGAGAATGCGAGAGGAGGAGCAGCGACGAGAGCAGGAACGGCGCGAGCAGGAGAGGCTCCGCGAGTTGGAGCAGCAGAGGGAGCGAGAAAGGGAAAGGGAGAAAGAGAGGGAGAGGGAACGTGCAAAGGGCGCTAGCAGCGCGACTGCCGGCGCATCGTCAGTGGAAGAGGAGAGCTATTACGACATTCTCAGGGTTGAACGGGATGCTTCGCAGGCGGAGATCAAGCGTGCTTACTATCGTATGGCCGTGCGCTACCATCCGGACAAGAACCAGGATGATCCACGCGCTGAGGAGATGGTAGTGCATTCGTTGCCACACTTCTATGGATGGCCATTGGCCAGAGCTGATCTGTGTTGCACATCTGTGCGCAGTTCAAGCGAATCAGTGAGGCATATCAGATACTTTCTGATGAGAAGAAGAAGGAGCTCTATGACAAGTACGGCAAGGTACGACGACTCTGACCTGCTTACCCACATCGCGCTGAATCGGCTGCATTTGGCACAGAGCGCACTAGGTTTCGGCGGACAGGGAGCAGAGATGGACGTGCAGCTTCTTTTTGCGGTGATGTTTGGTGCCGGCAAGTTCGACGACACATTTGGCGATGTAACCAACGTCATCAACCCTCAGCTGTTCTCTGAACAATCCATGTCTCCTGAGGTGTGGAGTTGCTGCGCTCAAGTCTTCTCCTGAGAACACAAACTCATGTTCTCGCTTTCGTATTGACATAGACGATGGAGAACTATGAGAGGAAACTGGAAGAGACGAAAGAGCGATTGGTGGAGCTACTCAAGGCCAAGCTACGACCATTCGTTTACGGTTTTGCGCGAGGTGTGATGGAGAACACCACATTCCTACATTACATCCCTGCAGACACTGACCCACGCGATGCATGTGACTCAGAGTTCGAAGAGATTGTCAGCGTTGATATAGAGGACAAGCTAAACGCACCGGGAGGCCCAACTCTTTTGGCCCATATTGCTTACATCTACACACAGGTGCGTGCTCGCGTTAAGGGATGGATAATGATTCCGTTCGTCTTAGTATCTTGTTGTTTGCAATCATCCAGGAAGCCAAGTCACATTCCGGGCGATGGCTTGGCCTTGAGGGATTCGTGGCCGGTGTGCAAGAGACTGGCCACTACATATCTGAAGCTGCCTCTGTCATCGGGTAAAGTATCTTGCTCTCAGAGATCTTCACTATGCCGGGAGCTTAACTACTCGACAGTGATCTCTCCCGTATGCAAGCGCTTCAGAAAGAGCTTGAACAGAATCCCGAGATCGCAGAAACTGAGCAAGTTAAGCAACGGGCCGCTACGCTTGGCCTCGGCCTCATGTGGCGATTGGGTAAACTTCAGGTTTGGCAGCTGCCTCAGTTGGCAACGTTCGTGGCGTCATTGATGAGTGATTCCCATGTTTATGTATGGTAGATCGAACGCACGATCAGGGAGGTTTGTCGATCGATGTTCACGAAGAATCACTGCGAAACCAAGGATGAACGCAAGTTGCACGTTGCTGCACTCAAGCGGCTTGGAGAGCTCTACGGTGCTGCGGCCAAGATGCATCAGCAAAGCCGTAAGAAGCCGCCCACGCTCACAGACGTTGAGGAGATGCTGCTCAAATCGCAGGACTACGCGCAGCAGAAGGCCGCCTCTGATGAGGAGCGTGCCAAGGCTGCTGCGTATGCTGCTGCTGCAGCTCGGGCTGAGGCAGAAGCTGAAGCTGCAGAGGAGCAGGCCTGGCGTGTTCCTTCTGCAAGCACGCCTGATCCTTCTAGAAGTGAACCGCCTCCTCTGGAGGACATTGATGGTGACATCCCACATGAAAAGACTAACTTTGATGCTCTGGATTGAAGAAAAGAGCGTTAAATCAAAGTAATAAAATAACTTGATCATGTGATTTCAACATCTTGATTGCCATTAAGTAGTGCCTGGCCATTGATCACAAGACCTTACTGAGAAAAAGCTCTTTTGCAAAAAAAAAAGTGATAAACTAATGCAAGATATTCACATTAGTCTTAAGAAAGGTAATTTGCTGGTAAAGGCTTTTCAAGAAATCTTCAATTAATGGAAAAGAAATGAAAGTACTATCAAACATTAATGATATTGGCAATGAGAATAGATTAATTTTAATCAAACAATATTAATGTTTTTTATTGTTGTAAAAGAAGTGATTGATTGAATCATTGTGAAGATTGTTCATCAATCTTCACATGAAAGGGATTGAATGTATTATTATGACTAAGCTTCTTCAATAAAGTGTTAATTTATTTGAATAAATCAACACTTTCAACATTTCATACTAGAAAGGAATAAAAAAGGAAAATGAGAAAATGATTTTCTTTGTTGATTTTTGTTGGTGGTGGGGAGATGGAGGCGCCGACGCAGCTGAGCGAAGAGGAGGCGGCGCTCTACGATCGGCAGATTAGGCTGTGGGGGGCGGATGCGCAGAAGCGGCTGCGCGAGGCGCGGGTGCTGCTGGTGGGGGTGGGGGGCAATCTCACCGAAGTCTGCAAGAACCTCGTACTCGCTGGCGTCAATCACGTCACCATCCTCGACGACCAGCCCGTTGCCCCTCGCGACCTCGCCGCCCAGTTCTTCCTTCGCGAGGAAGACGTCAGCCAGCCTGTACGCTTGACTTTGATTTATTATCTATTTATTTTTAATCATATAAATATTATTTATTATTTTTAGGAAAATCTTAATATTTACATATTTATTTTTTATTTTATTCACATAATTGCTATTGTATATAGAACAATATTTGGAGAAGAATGGAAAATAAATAAATAAAGATGAAATAAAAAAATAGATACGTTAAAAATAAATAAATAAATTGGGGTGCTGATCGAAACTTGTGTGCGTGTCGGAGTGCAGCGAGGAGTAGCGCTGGAGCGCATTCAAATACTGAATCCGCAGGCTGTGCTTGCATTCGAGAACGTCAGCATCGCTGACAAGGATGAGGAGTACCTGAAGTCGTTCGATGTCGTCTGCGCATCAAGGCAGCGACTCGACACCGTCGTACGCGTCTGCTTTGATCGTTGTCTGTGTTCAGATCATATGATGTCTTGTACTCACTCGTCTCTTGCTTCTTACCATTCGATCAACGAACAACACAGGCCAAGGTCAATGCGCTGTGCCGTAAACACAACATTCCCTTCTACTACACGGATTCTTTCGGTTACGCTGCCTACTTCTATGCTGACCTGGCTGGCCACACCTATATTGTGTACGCGATTCTAGTGGAGCTCTTTTTCATGGCTGGCGGGGCATATGAATGGATGAAACGAACTGACTCTAAAGTTCAATCCGTTTCCTGATGATCAGGGAAGAGGAGAAACCCAAGGACGGAGAGGAGAATCAAAAGGGCAAAGCTACGGCCGACGCTGAAGAAAGTGAACCTCCCTCTTCCAAACGTCAACGCACTGAAGAACCCACAGCGCCAAAGACAGGTGCGACCCTACACTTCGATTGTGTCTCTCTGAATGCTGCTCATGGCTTCAAAAATAGGCACTGTCCCTGCAGCCTCACTGTTTGTTGATCTGATCGAAAAAGCTGACTGGGGCCAGCCATCTATGCGACGAGTACCGAAACTGTTTTTCGTCCTCTCAAGTACGCGCTAAGTTGATCTGCTGCTGGTTAATCGCTTCTGACTCTTGCGTTACTGTGATCAGCATTGCAGCGTTGGCGGGAAGAACACGAGGGCCGTTCACCCAACCTTGAGACAGAGCGCGAGCAATACCTGGCATTCAAAAACGAGTTGTTGCAAAAGTACAAACTGCGGGCGAACTTCTTGCCGGATGACACGTTGTTGTACGTTACCAACCCGAACGCGTAACAGCGCTTGCACTAAATTCTGGTTGTTCACATGTTCGCAGGGACATGACAAAGACGGCCAATGCAGAGCTGAATCCGATCTGTGCCATTGTGGGCGGAATCCTCGGACAGCAAGTCATCAAGGTTATCTCGGGGAAAGGTACGTGCGTTTCCTCTTGTGGCTCTACTGGGGCGCTCTGTGTACTAATCACCACCACAGGCGAACCCGAGGTACACAACTTGTTCTTCTACGACGCACGCACAGCTATGGGTATTGTGGAGACACTCTGAAAGACCCGTTGATCCCAATAAAAAACCAGCCAGAAGGCAGCACCCAAAGGGTATGGTACACTTCTTGCGCACTAGGCTAAGGTAAGAGAAGACCATGCCCTTCATTGCGAGCCCTTAAGGTTCTTGAGAGCCTCCATGGTGAGGTGCATTGAGCCGTTGTTGGCCTCAAGCACATCACGGATGATGTCCGCTCCGAGGTCGCGGAAGGTCGAGATGGCGCTGAGCGTCCGCACCTTGCCTTCAATATCATCGATGGCCTTTTCCTGCTTTCCCGCGGTGGTCTCCTCCTCGCTGATGTCGTCCTCATCTTCCTTCGCTCTTGACGGTGCCGGCGGCTTGGCCTTGGGTGCCCCACGTTCGCCATCACTCCCGCTGCCGGACTTAGGCGGATGCCAGAACTGACGAAAGTGGTCCGGATTCTTGCGGTAGCACGCCGCACCATACTTACAGGCAGGCTTACCGTCTCGACGCTTCGGCGTACTCTCTTCATCTGTTCACGTACATTCATGTCTTAGTGAGAACGAAGAAGAAGAGAAACAAGGTATGTTACCTTCATCATTGAAGTCTTGCAGGAAATGCTGCAGGAAGACAGATTGCTCAGTCAGTTTCAGCGGTGATGAGGCAGGTAGTAAGTGATCAGAGATACCTTGGCTTCGCGCAGCGTTTCAGCGTCATCATCCTCCATACGCCGACGACCACCTCTTCGGGAAGATTCTTCACCTTCCTCTCCTAAGCTGGCGCCGTTGGAGACAAGGAAACCATCGTTGTAATCATACTCATTCGGCTGTCCGTCATCATCACTGTCGATAGTGCCATCGCCAAGATCGATCCCGCCTCCACCTCCTTTCTTGGCCTTCTTCTTTGGTGGTGCCTAGCGAAGGACACTTGCTAAGATAAGTGTGGAGAGAAGCGCATGCCAATGCTTTTTACCTTCGGTTTGGCAGGGGCCTTCTTGGTCGTGCTGGGGGCTGGTGCTTTTCGCTTCTTGCTCTCAGCAGCTCGTTTCTGCAGCTCCTCATCTTCATCCGTGGCAGAGTTATCTTCATCTTCCACTTCCACTTCAACTTCCTGTTCGCCATGGCGAGTTAGATCGGATTCCCTGTTCAGCATTAGGTGGTACAACGGCAAACCTGCTTGACTTTGTCAACGCGAGTCTGAACGACATAGGTATCATCGACAAACAGTGTAAAGCGCCCGCCATTGGGAATCTCAAGACGTTGACCCTGCTGCAGCGGCTCCTGCTCGCCTTCCTCATTGAATATGAAGCTGGTGGCATTCTTGCCAAGCTGCAATAGCATTACGCGAATAGGTCAGCTTGATTATCGTTGTTAGCAGTAACAGAAGCATACCATAGTCAAGTAGACCTTCCTTTCTTCTTGTGAAGCCACCAGTTCCACTGTTATGGAATTGGATGAGGTTTCCAGACAGAACAGTGATGATGTGATAACATACATTGCTGGCGCGAACAGCGCTTGTCGGTGATTCCCGTCTCTTCTCCACGGCCAAGGATAAGGGGTTGGGATTCTAAGGGCAGGTAGATAGGTGTCTTGGTTCCCGTCTTGAGTATTCGTGCTCTGAACAGCTCGACTGCAACAGAATGTTTGAATAAAAGGAGAATGTACCACATGAAACAATTCTATGATACACGTACCTTCAACAGTCTTCTTCTCGATCTTCTTTGGCTTCTGCGTCTTGGCACCCTTGAGAAGGTGTGCTGGTATGACAGGCTCTGCGGCTTTCTTCTTTGTTGTCTTTGCCGGTTTCTTCTCGCCTTTCTCCTCTCCTCCTCCCTCGGCACCACCATCTAGGTACGGATTCTCAATCTCCTCACCTTGTGCGAATGCTGCACGAGAATGAACATGATCGGTAAGGATTTCATTTCAGAGCATCAGCTTCTCTCCTCCTCCTCTCCTTCTTCTTCATCAAGTGGTCAACGTGCCCTGAATGTAAGCACTAAGTCGCTTCTGATCGTTCTCGTGGAGGTGACTGAAGCCTTCTAGGTCGTCCTCTGAGTCTATCTTCTTTGTCGTCTTGCGCGCTCGCTTGAGATGCTGCCAAGAACAAATAAGTATTTCTTTATTTTTATAATTAGAATTGTTATTATTATTTTAACAACTCAATTTAATAAAAATGTTGCGCATTGGCAGAATTTGCAATTAATCCATAAAAGGTAATATGAAATAAAATAAATACAAGAGGGTATTTAAATACCTGAAAGACGCAGGGACCGTGGTACCAGTCGGTCGTGGTGCCTCCCTCTGTGAAGCGGTCGTTAGGGTAGGTCTTTCCCACCCGCAGGTCCCCCTTTTCGATTTTCTTTTTGCATGCTGCCAGCTTGCACTGCAATTGAAAGAAATTATTATAAAAATATAAAAATAAAAGAGAAGGATATATGTACCACGGCGCGCCCAGCTGATGCATACTCAACCTATTTAATTCATTTAGACCAATTAACAGATTGATAAATTTGATGATTAAAAATATGCACACATACCTTGTAGGTGTTGTGGGCCATGGCTGGTGGTAATCAGTGGAATCAGTCTCTGATGATTAAGTGTTGATAATAGCAACGGAAACAAAACATTCAATGGACCGTTAGGAAATCAGTAAAATGTAGTCTTTTTTTCGTCGAAGAAATTTGTAGAATTCATGAAATTTGCCAAAGTTTGAATTTTTTACAAAGTTGTGTAATTGTTTCGAGTTGTTGAAAGGAGATGGAAGGCCACAACACAACGTCCTCGTCTCTGTCGTCGCACGCGCTCGACACCACACTGGGCAAGCCGGCAGCAGGCATGCCGGTGACTCTCTATGCACGCGTGCAAGGTAGTAGGCACTCCTTCTGCCCAAGTCTTGTGGTGGTACTGTTAGCTGGTTGACACTCCTGCGCAGACGAAGAGTGGAAAGAACTGAGCAAGGCCAGCACGAACGCTGATGGCAGAGGTACCACTCTCCCAAACTCATGACTATGTGACACACCATCATGTACCTCTTTGCGATTCTGTACAATCCGGGCAGTGACGAAGGACCACTTCCCGTTGCTTCCTGTGGGTCAGTACAAGGTGCGCTTCGACACGACGACGTACTTCCAGCAGCTGGGCGTGACCAAGTTCCTCTATCCCTACGTTGATATCGTCTTCCAGATTGAGGTATCCATCCCTTGTACCATCATTGCCGCTTCCTCCTGTTCACATGCTTGCTCCACCTCCCATGAACGAAGGGCGGGCAGCACTACCACATCCCCCTGCTGATTAGCGCACACGGCTACTCCACCTACCGCGGAAGCTGAGCACGTCCCCTCGATTGATAAGGTTGGCTTGTATGCACGAGAGGCCAAAGAGCTAACTAGAGTGAATCAACTTGTTATATGAGACACATTTAGGGGAGGGAAACGGAAATGGTGGGGAGCAGGCGTCCTTGATTAGAAGGCGCCTGATCTCTATCGTCATCGCCAGGTAGAGTGCTGTTGAACTTGAAGGAGGACGCGGGTGGCTCTGGCAATGCTCAAAAGAGTGATTTGACTACGTCCTTGCGGGCCATGGTAACGTTGTTCGGCAGGGCGACGACCACAGCCTGATCCTGGTTGTAACGGAAATGATCGGCCACTGCAATAGAGTTAATAAAAGACCTCATGTAGCTATCTTGACAGTGCTTCGTTATGAGGTGGCTCCGTACCAACGATATCGCCATACTTCTTCATCGTGTACTCGTGAAGCTTGTTTTGCTTCACCTTACGGAAGTTCCATGTGATGATGTAAGGTCCTGTAGAAGTTACGATGCTGCGCTCATCCTCGGCACCAACGTTGAACCGGGCTGGCGTGAAGTTGACCTGGCCACCCATTAGTTCCACGTGCTCGGGCCTGAGTCTTAAGATACGCGGCACAGGCTTTTCCTTGCCCATTGGTGTCTGATGTGAAACGAATAAGTGCTGTCCTCGGCAAACGGTCCAAATGAGTATCATGTACCTCAAATCCTGTTGTTCCACGCTCCAACGTCGTGGGAGCCACAATGAGATAGCTCTTACAAGTAGCCAGTACCCAAGAGCCATCCGCACTGACATCAATGCCGATGATGGGGTCTGCAAGATCAAACTTCGTTGTGAGTCATGTTTACCTAACTTCGTTCATAACTCAGAAGGACACGTACCACCGAAACCGGGAAGAGTGGTCTTGGCTCGTGGCTTGAGTCGAGCAATAGGGTCAATATCCCTACCGAAGGTCTTGCTGGAGAAAAGACGGATCTCTCCCTTTCGGCTTCCAATTGCCATTTGCCCGTTCTCGGTCGTAGCCATGCAGCTTAAGCTAGGTGCCGAGGTACCGTACATGTAGCTGCGGTTTGACACGAGCTTATCACCCGCTAGGCGAGGATCAAGTCGATAGAAGGCCTGCCCATTCAAACCCAGCAGCGTCTGCGTAGACGTCATCTGGGAATACTTGCTTTCTGGGCACAGTTCCTTGACAGAGTATTCCTTGCTAGTACGCCACTCTTCGACTACGTCACCACGATTAAGATCCATTTTGAAGACCTTGTTCTGTTCGTTGGGATGCAGAAGCAGCAAGTTTTCGTCCTCATTGTGTAGGAGTAGTCTGCGCAACATAATCGTGAGAAATGCAAATTTCTGAAGATAAGAGTGTACCGTACTTGCGAGGCTGGAACCTCTGTCCGCTTGGGGTCTTAACGTTCTTGATGGTAGTGCTAAACTTGAGGCGATTGTCTGGCGTGTGCTTGAACACTCCAATCTGTGAGCCACGCACGACGAAGGATCGATCGTACTTGTAGCCAACCGCAAGCGC
>CDEZ01020670.1:0-102036 GCA_000826365.1 Acanthamoeba royreba
GGTAGGCTGCACCAAGGCTGCAGCAAAGTAGCCTATGGAATCATTGGCATTTGTCGAATCGATGCCATTAGGTTCGCTCTCTTCACGACGAACTCGCCCGGCGACCCAGAATGTATTAAGCTGCTCGACCACCTCCACGACATCACCCTGTATAAATTGAAATATAAGTAAGGTTTAATGGGTAAGGGCTGAAGGGAAGGGAACCTTGGAGAAAGAAAGCTCAGCTTCGTGTAGATCAGCGCCCTGGTTGTCTATCAAAGCCACCACGAGATCACCCTTGCAGAACTTTATCTCCTTTTTCATTTTACTGATATCGCTATCATTTTCATCTTCTTCATCATCCGTAGTGCTGCACCCCAATTGTAATCAGCCCACCGATAGATTACCAACGAAATCGGAAAACAAACCTGAATTCATCGTCGGTAGAGAGAGTCGATGTGAGCGAAGCCATATTGTGTCGAACCTTCTGTAGCGCCTCGTGAATGATCTTCTTTCCGCTCTCTTTCTGAGCACTAGCCTTTTCCAGAATCAACTTGAGCTCCCCTTTAGAAATGTTTAATTAGTGTGGCGTGAGAAATGAATCAATGTTGCCTTAGTACCTATCTCCTCGCTGTGTCGGGCATTATATTGGCGCTCTGCAGCTTGAGCCGCGCTAAGTTGCTCACGCAGCCTATCGATTTCTGCCTGCATTTCGCTTGTACGTTCCTCGCTGGCCTTCCTCTCAAGTAGCCAACGATCCTCTGCCGCTTCGAGAGCCTCCCGTACGGAAGTTTCGATTTGTTGCTGCTTCTGCATGATAACACCCTGGTTCACCTCGAAATCATGATAACGCTGCTGTCGTTCTTCCTCCACTTGTCGTTGAGCCTCTTCCTTCTCGCGGGTTAGGGTGGCAACCTGTTCCCTCAAAGTTCCTTTCTGAAGTTCGGCATCCTCTTCGACACTCCTCTTTTGTTGTTCGACTTGGCTTTTCTCTTCGCAAACCTGCGAGACCTGCTTCTCTAAAGAGGACTTCTCCTCTTCCAGCTTCCTCTTGATCTCGTCAAATTCCCTTTGCTGCGACTGCAACGCATCATCAAGCTCCCGAACTTTTCGATTGATATCCTCTTCGCTCCGTTGTTTCGCTCCTTCCGTCTCCTCGGCTCTTCGTTGCAATTCAGCAAGACGCCGCTGCATTTCTTGTCGCTCAACCTCGGCGGCCTGCGATAGGTTCTCCACCTTTGATTCAAGACTTTGCATGGTAGCCTTAAGTTCAAGTTGCTCCCTGGCGAACCTCGCGGCATCCTCCTCATTCTTAGCAACTAGATCATCTCTTTGTGCCGTCATTGCCGCCAACGCTGCCTGCGCTTCATCTCTATCTTCCTCGGCCTTCCTCCTGTAACCGATGGTTTCTTCAGTGTGACTTTTCAACGTTTCGAATCTCTCCTGTAAGTCCTTCCTCTGTTGCTCCAGCTCTTCTTTTTCGTTTCGTATTTTGGAGGCTTCGTCGGCGGCCGCTTGTGCTTCCTCGCCCTTTCGTCGCGCTTGTGCATCAGCCTCTTGCAGTTCTTGTTGAAGTCTCGTGAGCTCCATTTGCAATCGCTGAAGATCTCCAGCTTGTTGTTCCTCGTGGGTCTTCCCTTCATTTCTAATCCGTTCAATTTCCTGGGTGCGCTCCTTCTCAGCTTGAAGTTCTCCGCGCACCTGTTGCAGTTGGTCGTGCACTCGGGCCAGCTCGCTCTGTTTTTCCTTAAGTTCTGATTCGCTCCGCTTCCGTAGTTCTCGCGCAGTTTCGATCTGCTGCTCCAGGCGCGCAATCTCCTCCTTGAAGAGATCTGAGTTCATCCTATCCCTCTCCCTTTCCTCCTCTATTTGCAGCTTGAGGTTCTCGATTAGATCCCGTAAACGCTTCAGCTCATCACAGGCGAATTCGAGCTCCTGCTCCCTCACTTGAGTGTTCGCTTGTTCCTTCTTGCACTCCTCGGTAACGTGCAGCAGATCAGCTTCGTATTTGGATAGCTCTTCGCGGGCAACATCAAGCACAGAGGCCAGCTCATTCCTTTCCTCAGTGAGCGCAAGCAGCTGGGCTTCCTTCTCCTGCAGTGCCTTACTTAGGCTGGCTGTGTCAGCTCCTCTCACCAGCTTCTCCTGCCCATGTAAAATAATACCGTCAGGAGTCCAACCGTAAGTGCTACAAGTCTTAACACTCACGTACTTCTTGCAGTTCATGCACGAGCTTGCGCGACTGTTCAAGTTCGTTGGTCTGAGCGCTGAGCTGCTTGCGGAGCTCCAGCAGCTGTGCGTCCTTGGCGCGGGTTGCCGTGTGTTCAGCTTCGAGTGCCTCCTTGAGCTTAGCCATTTCTGCTTGATGATGCGCCTGGTCCTCCTTGGTTCGCTTCCTCTGCTCTTCCTTGGCTTGACTTTGTAGTTCTTGGAGGTTCTTTCTGAGAGCCTGCAGCTGAGTGCGGTCCTTGTCAGAATTGAGATGCGCATTGCGCAGCTCCTCTTCCTTGGTGGCCGCTTGCTTCTTCATCTGCTCGATGGTAGTTTGCAGCTCCGTCTCTCGCTGCTTATATTTCTTCTTGCTCTGCTCCTCTCGGTTGTGTGCGGCCTTGCTCTCCTCCTCCAGACGGCGCTTGAGTTGAGCCGATGTTGAATCCCTGTCATCGAGCGCCTGGCGCGCTTCCTGTAGCTCGTCCTGCTTCTGCTTGATCGTCTCCTGCAACTCAGCACGCTCTTCAATCAATCGATCCACCTTCTTGCTCAGCTCAGCCAGGTCAGTGATCAATTGTGGATCAGGCGCGGGCTTCTGCTGAAGCCGTCGATGGAGGAAGAAGAGACCCACGATGTTGGCCAGGAAGGAGATGGCCAGCATCGTCTCCATGCCGAACGGCAGCATGGTGCTCACCACCAGTCGCCTTCTCGACCCCTGAGCGCTCAGAGCTATCGCCGACGTAGCAGACGCAGATGCCGCAGTCGTCGCTGCTGCCGCTGCGGGCCACAACCCACCACCGGCTAGCGCACGCCTCTGCTGGTACAGGGCACTTACGATCGCGTTCGCCAGCTACTGCAGTAAGTAGAGAACAAGAGACCATCAATCAATTGAGATTATTTATATCCATGTTGGAATAAATACCAAAATGAAATTTAAATCATAAAATTGAGGATTTAGACGAGATGAAAGGGAATGAAAGAGGAATGATGATGAATTTAAATAAACAGATCAACAAAAAGGAACGACACGTGTGAAGGAAGGGGCGTCTGTACAGAAGGAAACGCAGGCGGTCACTCAATGAAGGAGAATGGAATGGGCCTACACACCCAAAGGACCTACCCCAGCTTCCTGTGTGACCAAAGTACTGGTAGAACAGGACAGGCTACAGGACAACCACAGGTAGTATTGGGTTCACCGCTGTCACTTTTATAACTGTCCTTGTGCTCAGAGAGTGGCGTAACATGTCCGCAAGCGAGGTGTCCGCAAGCTGGGGGTTCTTGAAAAATCGTCGATAATCCCATCCTTATTCAGCACAAGGCAACCGTGTCTCTTTGCCACTCAATTGCATTAGGTAAGCAAGGTGTGTGTCGGTTGAATGGCGTAAGGAAAGAGGGTTCCATTTTGTACAAAAATAAAGTTGAGACTCACATTACATCGGTCGCAGGGTCATCACTTCGCTGCTCTTGTCGGTGAGCAGATGAGAGATGAAGAACTCCATGGATTCGGGACTCATCTCGCGCTCCTGACTCGTCATCGTCGGGACAGTTGTCATGAAGCTCGCGGGGGTAGAAGCAGAAGTGGCAGGGACCTGCTGGGGATAAGCGAAGCCTGGAGCGCTGTGATGAAGCATTGCTGCTGAGGAGGACGATATGCTAGGCAGGGGGATTGATGATTTGTTTGAGGAGACGGTGGTCGTAGTCGAAATGGGCGGGCAGTAGGGCTCGCCAACGGGCTGCCCCAGGATGAGGGAGGAGTAGAGTTGAGGTAACTGCGGATTTGGCGCAGGAAGATGAGTATGGGCGTAGTGCTGAGGGAATGCTCGCGGATGAGAACTGACCGATCGGTGGATGGGAAGGTTTAAGCTGGCCTCGAACGGCGAAGGCGACTCAAGCGAGGGCGATGGAGCGGCCGAGGAGAGGTTTGTCGGGGTCGCAGTGGCCGGCGAGGCGATCGCCGGTGACGCTCTGCTCGCGGGGCTTGCCGGTTCCTTATCCACTGTGGACACGAAGCCCTGAGGAAGAGCGCGATGCTCCTCGGGCTCGGGTTGCACGAAGGGTTCCATGGAAGAGGGCTGGTAGTTGAAGAACACCTCAGCTGACGAGGAGGTGAGCGAGGAGGGACCTTCTCCGCACTCGCCGGGGTCGGTCCGCTTTTTGGCTGGACCGAACGCAAAGGAAGAACCGCCAGCCTCTGCTGCCGCCAGCACCATCCTGTCGCTATCCGTGATGGCGTGGGTGGTGGAAAACTGCAGAAGCGACGTGAACGAAGTGAGGCCGGAAGTAGTAAGGTCGAGACCTCTCCGCCAGCCGCTCCCGCTGTCGTTAAGATCCGATGGCGGAAGGCCGCTCGGCACGGCGTCGGTGCTGGATTGTATGTCGCCCTGGGCGGGTTGTGGTATCACTTCCGGCGGTTGTGGCGGGGAATGAACCCGTGATGGCGTGGTTGCGGCCGATGACGAGTCCTCATCGCTTGAATCCTCCTCTGAATCGGAAGACGATGAAGAAGAGGTGGTAGTAGTGGTAGTGGCTTCTGGGTTATGTTGTTCTCGCCTTTGGGCCTTCCTGTGTAGAGGGGCTATGACATCGTTTTCCGTCTGGTTCCGAGATGGTGCATTTCGTTTTCGCTTCTTTGAGCCTACCGGAGCTTCGCCAACTTTCTGATCGGCGTCTGTTGACCCATCAGGGGCTGCCAACTCCTCCGCCTCTATTATTGTGCGCTCGGGAGGCGCCGTTACGTCGGCCACGCTATGGCCCTCGGCCAAACTCGATCCTGGCCGGTAGGTCACTTCGCAGTAGTGCCACTTCTTGGCCTTCACCCGTCGTACCAGCCGGCGGACTTGAACATTGGGAAAGGCCGAGCGAAAGATTTTACCGAAGGTGGCATCGTTGGTGGCTTGCAGATTGGTCGACTGACAGAAGGCCACGTAGGCCTCGTACACCTCGCGCTTGGCCACGCATCCACCTTTCTTCGGTTCGAAGTTCTTCTTGAGCCTGGAGTTTTCGTGCATCAAACCCCGTCAACAAAAGGAGTGTGTTAACGCGGGTTTGATATGTGGGCATCGTCTTGTTGGATGCATCCCTAGCAAGAAAAGGAGAAGAAGGGGAACGAACCACTCCTTGACCAGAGGCACGGCGCTCGACCGCTTCACCAGCGAGGAAGCCATAGCGAACCAAAAGGAAAAGTTTTTGTGGGGTTGTGGAGTGGGTGGGGTGAAATCAAACTGTTTGTCTTTTATCATTTCCCCCCAACCTTTCGTCCCCCGCAGAAGTAAAGACCCCCGAGATATCTCCATTCCTGGCATTTACCTGGCGTGAGGCCGAACGCACGCGGTTATTGGTGCAAAGTTTAGCCGAACGAGCCAATAGTAGTTCGGACCGATTGGTTCGATTGCCTCCTTTTTGGTCCTTGTCACCGAAGGTATGTGCGTGCTTTTCGAGCTTTACATTCCTCCCGCGGTCATATCTTGCATTTTACATGTTGAGGTGCAACGCGTTTCCCTATTTTTTTTTCTGCTGGGTAAAGTTTGGTTTCCGGTCTTTTTTCGTGTGTTCCAGGCACGCTTGTTACCGATCATCACCACGGCTACGCCAGCACACCGCACATCGTTGGGGCGACCATCCATGGCCGCCGCTAGAGGGGACCACCACAATCCTGTGGGCACTCCTGGCTCTGCCATCCTCCTGTCCAGTAGAGAGGACGCCGTCCCTCATATCATATCCTGGTTCATCCCCCTTCTAAATCAACCCTGCGCACGTTTTCTTTTTCTTTTTTCTTTTTCTTTTTTATTTATTTAGTTGCTGTTTATTTTTATGTGCTTTTGGTTCCTTCTGTTTTGGTTTGTTTTTGTTTGTTTTTTTACTTGTTTGAAAAAGAGAACAAGTTTTCTGTGCCTGGCAGGCACCTGATAGATTTTGACGTGCGCTGGCGCAGGCTCGCGGACAGGTATGGCGAGAAGGAGGGAGCGACCATCCTCAAGAAGGACGTGTACCGCGCCTACGTGGCCTTTTGTACCGAACGGAACTTCGAGTGCACGAATGCTGCATCCTTCGGCAAGATATTCAAGCGGGTCTTTCCGCGAGTGCAGATGGCAAGGCTCGTTGTAGACAAGGGCAAAAAGGGCTGGCACTACAGCGGCCTTGCCCTCAAGCAGGATTGTGGCGGGAGCGGCGATTCGACGACCGCGCGACGCAGGCGACGAGACCGCCGTCACAATGTTGACCCGCAAGTGGCGCCAATCAGTGAAGCTGCAGGGCAGTACAGTAGTGCCAGCCTCGCTCTACAGGACCAACCTGAAGGTTGGAACGTCCTGCCGCCCTCACATCGTTCACCTACCGAGTCCCGGCATTACCCGGCATCTTCTTCGACAACCATTACTGAATCCGGCGTCGAGCCTGCCGGCACGGCGAAGAGAAAGAGAGATAGCACAGTGGATGATGCGACACAATGGCGAAGGTCGTCCTGGGATCAATTAGAAGATAAGCTCATCGCATATGCCAAGCGACAAAAGGGAAGCGCATCCTCGCCGGCGTTCGATGAGCACCAGTCCTCGTCGCGCTCTTCTCCTCTGTTGTCCCCTCCACCCGCCTGCGGTCAAGTGGTGCAGCGTCGTGGCGTATGGAATTCCGATTCTCATCTTTATCTGATGGAGACACTTCACCAGTACTGCCGAGTATTCCGTCAAGAATCCTGGCCTGCATTGTACGACCCTACCTTTTTCTGCCATCATGGATGTAAGCGCTGACTTTCGCTTCTTCTACCTGCTCGCAGCCCTATCAACCCGGCCTGTGTAAAGCTGAGTAACGTTCAATACTTGATCTCCACTGAAGATGGTGCTTGTGAGCGAAGCCCTCTCGCTCTATGTACATACTTTGCGCTGTCTTGTGGTACGTTCATCACGTGGATTTGGTTTGTATGCACGTGGCGAGTGACATACAACATTAGGTGCTATGGTGGTTGGTAACATCCAGCGATCAAGAGAGTTTTGGTTGAAGTCAAGGTACGCACACCACTCATTACCTTCTTCGGTCACTTACGAATTCTTCAAAGGGAGTTGCTGGGAGAGCTGTTCGATTCAAATGACTACGATGTAGCATGTGTGCTTCGACACAGCGCCAACCTTTCTAGAGTATTCGACGAGCCGGAAGTACGGATGACGACTGGGCTCTACTATCTGACCCTAAGCAAGCAGATACACGAACAGATCGGAGCAGTTAACGACGAGAATTACGAACTAACGCTCAAGTCGCTCAGTATGCTGTGGCAGCTGTCAACAGAAAACGAATTGAAGCACGCAGCTACCCAACCCAAGTGGAACAAAAACTGGAAGGAAGGCAAGCAGTATATAGCGCAATATAAGTTCGGTCGTGCCGCCCAGGTCATAAAGGACTACGTGTTGGACGCGATCAAGGTCATCATTGCTGCTGTCTGCAATCCTAGTTCTCCTGAAGGTGTGATAGTCTCGCCTTTCATGATGCAAACGGCTTTAACGAGGGTTATCTTTCAGATCAACGAACTCAACTAAAGAATGGGCTCTTGAAGCTCAGGCGAGTGGATGAAGCAATCGTTCAGGCAGAAGAACACTCGCGGGGGGCTCCGCGGCAGCTGATGCAAATCGTGCGCGCAATGAACTACTTCCTCTCGGCCATCTGTCATCGACACATCAGCGCTCACGAAGACTTTCTCGAGTGCTGCGCCGACTTCGTGGAATTTTGCACTACTCGGCTTCATGCGTCGTCACTGATGATCGCATGGACCGAGATGTCCTCGATGCCGCTCTTCGCCCAAGAAATACCTATTCTACTGGTTACCTTGATTGGGGCCAATCGCACTCAGCCATTGCAGACGCTCTTCCAGCTCCTGAGGCCTCTCACGCGAGAGGTGGAGTGGATGCGCATCACGTTCGAGCGCTTGATCGCGGCTATTGAGCAGGAGTGTACCAAGCGTCAGCTCCCTTATCCCTGGGACATCCTCTATTCGCCAGCCTCTACTCCCACCCTACCGCCGCTCGATTCAACACCACACTCCTCTGCAGATCTCTCCACTCTGGCCTACCTTCCTTTGCCTGCCCCTTCTTCCTCTTCTTCCTACTCTTCCTCTTCTACTCCGTCTGTTCATTCCTCCCTGGCTCACATTCTCCTGTAGGCCTTGGTTTTCCAGTTTTGCATGTAGCCGAATGTAAAATTGTTCGTCCCAAATTTTGTTTGGCACAAAACGAATTTTTTTCCAAAAAGTATAATCGTTTCACATTTCCGCAGATCATTAGAGGACGAAACAGTTGACTAAGCGGTCCTCCCGTACTGACGAGAGTTGTAATTGCCCGAGGTTGCCGGGCCGGGAAGTGAGGACTGCGCGGCCTGGGTGGCTTCCACACGCACCCGAGCTCGTGACGAAGGGACGAAGGGATGGATACACCCTCAAGTGCCTCAAGTGGGGAGCAAGAACGACGACGAAGGGCCTACAGCTGCTCGGATGACGACACGGACGAGGACCTAGAAGATGAGAAACTGCTCTTTGCGGAAGGCGAAGAAGATGACGTCCTGCAAGAAAATGAAGACAGCTCAGAAGATGAAGAGGAAGAAGACGAAGAGGAGGAAGAGGAGGAGGACGAAGAAGACGATGACAGTGGTACCGCGAGCCTGAGCTTGAGTTCCCTGTCTTTCATCACGCGGGTCACTCGCGAGGAGGGCTCCTTCTTCTCGCTACTTCCTGCCGAGCTCCGCCTCAACATCTTTTCCTTCCTGTGCCCGAGCCAGCTCGCTCGCATAAGGTTCACACCACTTAGATTTTATTCTCTATTTTATTTTAAATTGAGAAATTGATAAAACTAATTATATGTAATAAAATCAATAAAAATAAAAATGCATTTTTAATTTTAATAAAACTACATTGTCAGAGTAATAAATACCCCGTGCGTACCATGGAAACTAACTCCGAAATGGTGTGGTGCACGACCCCGGCAGGTTGGTGTCGCAGCAGTGGCGCGAGTTGGCCGAAGACGATCGGCTGTGGCGCGCGCTGCATCAGGAACGTCTGGGAGGGCCTCTTGTTCGCAAGTACAGCAAGAATCCGATCCGCAAGCAGGTGGAGCGTAATCGGAAGAAGTACATACATTCGCACGTGTGCATGCACGGAAGAGACTCCTGATCAAACTTACCTTTCATTCTCATAACTTTAGGGAAACGCAGATATTAAGGCAGGAACAGAAGAGGAGGAAGAAGGAGTGGACCGAGAAACGGAAACAGTGGGTGCGCAAGGAGAGGCAGCGCCAGAAAGAGAGAGACAAGGAGAGGGAGAGAGAAAAGGGGAAAGGCAAAGAATCCGACGAGCGTATAACGGATCGTCTAGAACGGGATCTTGTATCTGGAGATGATCCAGCAAACACTGAAGTGCGTCATGTCGAGAAACCCAAGGCCGGTCCCAATGACCTTTGGATGCCCACCATCTCGAATCACGCTCCTGAGCCGGCCGCTCTCGCAGAGTCACAGCCTTCGGGTGTGCCAATTTACAACAAGAACCTGGACAATGCCGATATCGCGATACAATACGCCATACGCGAAGGTGTCTTTAACCCGGAGGATGAGCACAAGATACGGCACGGCAAGACGAAGTCGAGTGGCAGCAGCAGCAGCAACGAGCAATTGACGCCAAGTAAAGAGAAAGTTAAGAAAACAAGCGGGACAGAGAAGGAAGCGTCGTCTCATGACGATCCCAAGTGGATTGAGTGCTACTGGGCCTTCGGACGGTATATCAAGAAGCTAGCTCACGATTCTGCTATGAAAGGTAACAGTACCTGTTTTCTTGTATGTTATTGTTGCTTATCTTGTCTTTTTCAGAGAGCAAAGAGGCACAAAAAAGACAAGAATCACTGAAGCGACACGCGGAAGCAAAACAGCCAATGATTTCACTTCCTCCTGTATCGCCTTCATCATCTCCTATATCCCTCTTCTCTCCCACAGCGCCTAGCGACAGCATGCAGGTACGACAATTCAAGGCTCTGGAAGAGAAGGAGAAGAGGAAGGAAAAGAAGGACAAGAAGGAGAAAGAGAAGGAGAAAAAAGAGAAAGAGAAACGAGATAAGCGCTCGCGGAGTATATCAGATAGCCGTAAAGAGAAGGTACTCCTTGCAAAGCAGTTGCACGATTGATATGGTCTTATATTGTTACATTTTCAGGAGAAGGCAGCCAACAAGATCGATTTGCACGGCCGGTTGCTTAAGCGAGAGCGCAGCCGTACGACCGACGACATCGTACCGGCGGTGGTACAAGCCAAAATAGAAATGGCCTTTGAAGAGGCCACAAAACGAGATGGAGGCAATGTCATCAGGCGTCAGCGTAGCCATACATTAGACGGAGCCGAGGATCACCTGACTCATCGGCGTCTTCTGGAAAAAGTGGATAAGGAGAAGAAGTCAAAAGCAAAGGAAGATCCAGCTACGGCGCGACAACGTGAGGTAGACTTCTGGACCTTCTGGGCTAGTGTCCCTCGTAGTGTACAGGTATTCGATATCCCTTTTATGAATATCTTCACTAAGCATGAGAACTTAAGAGTTCCCTATCATCACCAGGCATGGGTGCTGATGACAGCTGCCAGCTTTGGTCATCGAAGATTTTTGGAGCGACTTTATACTAAGCTGCGGAATGAGTACCGACTCCGATTGAGCCTAACGGGTGATAACTGTTACTGACTATTGTGAACAGGAAAGTTATTGGCAAGCTGCTTGTCCCCATCTACCATCAGCTGCTTCATGCCGCATGCCAGCAAGGACAAGTGGAAACAGCTGATTTCTTATTATGCATCAAGTACGAATTTAAGGGGGACCGCCGCGTCTTTCTATCTCCTGCCTACAAGGTGCGTGATGCCGTTAGTTATGTTATTTATCGTCTGTCATCTGACTGTGCGACAAATGCAGCATATGGAGCAGCAACTTCAAGCAGCACGATGGGATGCCTTCCGTACAGCCTCAAAGTGGGGTCACACAAAACTCATCGAACTGCTTCTCTCTCACGGTTATCAGCCAGACGAGCGTGCTGTTCGGTACGCTTTATCCAAATTACTTCGCATTCGTATGTGTGTCCTCACAAGTGTGTGCTGCAGTGGCGCAATTGTAGGTGGGCAGCTTGATATACTCAAGTTGCTCATAAGCTACGGTGCTGACATTAAGCCGATTCATATGAAGCGGGCTATTTACTATCGCAATAGAGATATTGTAGCTCACCTCCTCGGACTTTTCCCTCACCTACCTCGCGTCGAACCCTACCTACTGAAGATTGCCGTGTCCACCCGATCGAATTTCAGGTTCGTACACTTGCATGAAAATCGACTCTACCTGACCACGTGTTCGACCATCGACTGATTCTTGGCCATGTAGACAAACAGAACGGCTGCGCAATCGAACGATACCGAAGTATGTGGACTTTGGCATCATTGACCTCCTCTTGGCGCATGGTGCTGATATTAATGACACCTCTGACATTCATTACGCACCAAGCCCGTTGCATATAGCTGTACAGCAAGGTAAAATTATTGAGCCGGAGGAAGGGGTTGGCAAATTAACACTATCTATTCAGGCAATACCGATTTGTGTGAGTACCTTCTTGATAAAGGCGCAGACATGCACAGCATATTCTCGTGCCCTCCATACGCCGTTACCAATCCACTTCTTCACAAGACGCAAGGTCAAGTTCTCACGCTGACTCCTTTCGAGGTAGCATTCCAGCAGCCCTCGTTTTCCAACGGGAATTGATTGTTTCTATTTTCAACTGTAGGTGGCCATCTATAATGGAAGGGAACGAGTTGTAGAGTACTTCCTGGTGCGAGCGACCTCGTCCTCGCATCCACTCACCGAGATCTCGAAACTATTTTGCAAGCCCGAGCCCCGTAAGTTGCCCAAGGGGGTCAACATGTTTCGAATGGATTTGCAATATCTACGGGAGGCCTCAGAGGCAGCAACTGCCGACTCCGACGCGGCCAAAACTAAAGGGAAAGAGCGACCACGACTCACCACCATTCTGCATCAGCCAGAAGAGCTCGCCCAAGTCCCAAACATCAAGACCATATTTAAGATTTTCCGTGCCTACAAGGTAAAGCTATGATCTTTGAAATCAATCGTTTTTATGTTAAATACTGAAGCCTTTGGTTATGTCCATGTAGGTCAACTTCAGGGAGATAGAAAGTCACGTCGCGGCCTATTTACCTGCACAGAGTCCGCTTCATCTTGCGGCCAAGAACGACAATCACTCCTATATTCTTGTGCTCCTTATCGACCTTGGGTTCAATCGAGAAAAGCGAGATAAGAAGGGCCGCACGCCGCTACTGAAAGCGGCACGGAACTGCGCGATCGAGAACATCCAGATTCTGATCAAGAACCACGTCATCTACGACGCAGTGGATTGCGATGGGAACTCGATATTACACCATCTTATCAACTCTCTTCCTTCCGCTCCCAACCCTGCACTTGCGAACTCGGCGCCTATGGCGGTGTCACCGCCACCGCGTTCGCCCACGAGGATTCGGGCCGGAATGGCCCAGAGTAATTCCACCACCCCAGTCCCTCTCGCCGCCTCTGTCCCGCAGACCGCCTCAACGCAGCAGGAGATGCCCTCCGCCCTAAAGGTGATGGGCGTGATCAAGACTCTGATTGATGCAGGAGTGGACATCAACATGATCAACAACGTCGATGAGACTTGTTTGGACCTTCTGGCGCGCAAGAGCAAGAAACACTGCCCCGGCAAGAACGAGCTTGCTGTCCTCCTCAAGACTCACGGCGCCAAGAGCGGCAAGGATCTGGTGCAGACGGGCAAGAGCAAGAGCAAGCTGCGCGGCTTCCTCGGCCTTTGAGGGTATCATGTGCTACTGAAAGCATCACAGACCTTGTGCCATAAATTATATAAATTATAGACTTCACATGTGCTGTGCTTCCGAGGATGATGGTGATGAATTCTTTCAAGCGAAGCAGTCACTCATGATCCCCTCCTGACATTCACTTGTGGAAGAAGCAGTCGGCGCACGAACTGACCGGCCAGCTGGTCGCAAACGAGTACTGCGGGATCGAGGAAGGGCACGAGTTCGTGCACAGCGTCCTGCCCTGCATCGGATCGCGATTGTAGAGGTACAGACAGCACAGGCAATCCGGACCAGGGTTCGGCCTGTACGTCGGAGCGGAGCGGAAGTATTGGCGCAGTAGCGGACGGCTACGCAGGGTGCGTAGTAGAAGGTGGATCAGTCGCAACTCGTGTTCATGGTACCCAGTTGAGCGCCATCGCAAGCGGGGTAGGAGTTCCCACCAACCTACCCTACATTGCTTAAATATTTGAACATTTCCCCTAATGGATTGCTAGCATTCCATAAGGGCGAATGCACTGCCATACAGAAGGGCAACACAAGGTACCGGCAGTACAGAGGCAAAAGCTGGCCTCTCCACTCTCGTAAGAACATCCGACAAGAGGACCAAGCGACACTCTTCGCCACAACGGTAATTAATTCCTCAGTGATGATGTCTCACGAAGAGGTTCATGCCTTCTCGCCGCTGGCGTGTGATGCATCGAAGATGGAACTGAACGAGGAAGAGCTGGGGGATCTGTTGAACCTACTGGACAAGTTCCCAAGCTCGCTCTACGATGGATTAGCTACCCTTACCTCGGAGGACGATGCTGGTACCATACGGCACGCCGACTCCAGCCCGGCTTCGCCACCTGCCCTTCAGGCACCACACTCCCAAGAGAGCTTCATGAGCGAGATCGAACAACTCTTGACTAGCGCCGAGGCGGAGGGGCCACCGCGTTGGTCTCCTTTCTCACCGGCCGCCAGTGGTGTGAGCACGACGACCTCGCCATCACCTGGTTCCCAATCGAACGCAGTGTTCCCCTTCCGCCGGCGAGGACCTTGCGCGCGTGCTCCCAGCCCTGCAGTATCTTACCACGAAGTCGCGCACGGGCCGACACCGGACAACCTAGAGGACGAACAGGGCCACGCCGAGAGCATGGATGAGGAGTGGTCTTCCAGCTGTCGCCGTCCAAGCTCGATACGATCCAAGAGGAAACGAATCATCTCAAGAGCTGCCTCTAAACAGGCAGCGACGGGAAAGCGCAGAAAGCTCTGCTCGAAAGAAGTGAGCTTTCCAGTAAACAGGAAAGGCAAAGTGCCTGTCGGCCGGTGCACGCAGACGTCCCATCGGTGCTACCTGTACACCGTGATGCCAGAGCGGAGCAAGGTCGGTAAGCTCAAGTACATCTGGGTCGTCTTCTATTGCCCCCACGAGCATTCGCCTGAAGGAGCACTGCTTGACTGCCAGAGCATCACGTCGGGAAACGAAGACCATTTGGCTCCGATCCCTGCCGATCTTGCGCATTCCTGGATGACAACAAGCAGGGAGGAAGACTGCCTTGGCCATCGCATGGTTCAGCACAAGTGGTGCTTCCCGTGCCCCCGATCGACCTTCAGTAGGGAGATATTCCAGGCTTCGCTACTCTTCTCCGACACGATCTATGGCCAGCCGGAACAGCGCTGTCCGACAGAGAAGAACCTGAATCAGGCTGGCGTAATGAAGATGGTGCTCGGAGCGATGTCTGTCGTAAGTACCACCTCACAACGTCTCACTTTCTGGCCACGCATCGAATCCATATTCCCAGAGGAAGCGCGCCAGCGTCTGTCCGACAACTTCAAGAACCACCCGCCCAGCAGCCGCCACTTCATCAACGGAAAGGGAACCGGCCAATGTATGCGCCGAGATCCTAAGGACCGCTTCCTTGTCGATGAGTTCGACAAGTCTGTGGACCTTCAAACCCCCTTGCTTCTGTAAAAAAGGCATGCATTGTTCCTTGTACATATAGCGAAGTTCACCTGGAATGCTGTTACAAAACGTTTCGCAAGTAGGGAAACCACACGCAAATTTCACTTTTTCGGTGAACAGGTTCGCTTTCGCCCGAACCGAGGGCCACCCTCAGGCGAACCTTGGCTCGGGCGAGGGGCTGGGCAAGAAGGGTAACGCACTTAAATGGTAGACCCACTAAGGAGTACAACATATACCCAGTAGTACGTACACTACGACCCCGCACGATGAACGGCACCCAGAACGCGTTGCGAGCCCTATTCCCGGAGGTGGTCCAGTTGCTTCCCTGGTGCGAAGAGGACTTCGTCAGCACAGCCACAACAGCTTCCACGTATCTATACCCCTTCCACCTCGAACCCGGTGATTCCAGCGACTGCCCAGACTGGAGCAGTGACTACTCAGCGCCTTCTTCGCCCGGTGGCCTCCCCCTCCTCGATTTTGTTGGTGGTGACTGCCCAGACTGGAGCAGTGACTACTCAGCGCCTTCTTCCCCCAGTGGCCTCCCCCTCCTCCATAGCCCACACGAAGCCCCGCCCGGGTACACGTTAGGCCTGTTCCCCTTCGCCCTGCTGGAGGGCCCAGAAATCACGGCCGAGAATCTCCTCCACAGCCATGGGTGTGACACCACCGAATCAGAGGGGAGAAACGGTAATGGCAGTGGGGAGGAGACCATGGAGACCATCACTTGCGCTGCGAGTGACCAGGACGAGTCGGAATTTAACACTTGCGAATCGGACAGTGAGGAGGACCCTATGGAGAATGTCTCCAGCTTTGCGGATGAGAGAATACGCAGCGATGTCGAGGCCGCAGGATGCAACTCCAGCGAGTCAGGGAGTGAGGATGTCCAGGACAATATCTTCCCGCCCAAGCGCAAAAGAGACTCTGCATCGGCACAAAGCAAGCGCAAGAGGGCCGACGAGGAAGAGGACGGTGACTACGTGGACGACCCCACACAATCGGAGGAACAGGACCATGAGGACTACGAACATGGCAAGTCCAGACCGAGGAAACGTCAGCGACGCTCAAGCATGAACAAGAAGCGCCCAGCACCCAGACAGAAGACTTGTAGGCAGCAGAAGAGGAAGTGTACCAGTAAGAAGGCAGCTTTCGTGTCGCGTGCGGAGGTCACCGAAGCTAAGGCGGAACTGCAGACCAAGCTAGGCGTGGTCATCGGCACATGCACCGCATGCACACACCGCGTATACTACTACACGTGCATGCCAGAGAAGAGCAAACTCATATGGGCGTCATTCTACTGCCCTCATCTGCATTCGTACGAGGACGCGACCCTGATTCTGAGGAGCCCGACGGAGAAGATCAACCTACGCGCATGCCCACTCTCATGGATGACTTCCAAGGTGGACCTGCGTGACGAAAAGGGCAACTTGGTCACGATGGTGCAACATAAGTGGGCGTTCCAATGCCCGGCGTCAACCTACGAGCGTCGTACGTTCGACGCCTACCTTCGATTCTCCGGTGAATCCATCAGCCTCGAAGCCATTGAAGCTCGCGAAAAGTTAGAAGCCGTTGGAGGCGCCGTAGACGTGAAAGCAGAGGTCAGGGACGAAAAGAGGAAGCCAGCGAAGAAGGAAATGATAGAGATCAAACTCGGAGCGCTGTCCATCGTTAGCACAACCTCCCAAAGGGAAGATGCCTGGGCGAGCTTTGAGTCAATCTACACATCACGCATAGAGCTCGTCAACAACTGTCGTTCCCACCCTGCGAGCCGCCGCCACTTCTTCAACGGCAAGGGGACCGGACAGCTCGCAAGATCAGAGATCGGCGATCGCTTCCTGATGGATGAGTACCGAAAGGCGGTAGAACTGGAATCACGCCTCATTCGTATGTGATTTCGAGAAGTTGTACACTCTCAAAATTTTGTAAATAGCAAAATCGTTTCGGCAAAGCCCAAAATGAAGCTGTTTGGTCTTCACAAAATTTACAAAATTTAGCAAAATAACAAAAATTTAGCAAAATAACAAAAACACCGTCTCCGAGACATGGCGTATGTACGTGCAGCGAGTAGCGCCAACACCTCGCCGGCGTTGCGGACGGAGGCCCTGCGCTTGTACCGCGAGGTCATGCGTGCGCTGCCGCGGCTGCAGGACACTGCCGCTCGCACCTACTACTACCAATTTGCACGCACGGTACACACTCCCACTCTAGCGGCTATTTTCAGGTGGCCTGACCCTTTTCTTCGTGGGGTTCGCCTAACAACCTTTGTGTTGGCCTGCCGTACGCACGTGCAGCACTTCACGCAGCACAAAGACGAAGAGGATGAGGAGCGAGTCGAGCAGATCATCAAACAAGGCAAGAGCAACCTGCGATGGCTCAAGCGCAAGGTGCCGCTGCCCCACTTCTTCTTCTTCTTGAAGACACTTGTCTGACCATCGTTCCATTACGTCATTATCTAAACCAGTACGGTATCGATGAAGAAGAAGATGACTAACCCAAAATAGACCAAAATAGCAGAAATTCTTCTAGGAAATAAAACAGGCTGAAATGCCTTTTCTTTTTTGATTGTTTGCTGCTCCACTTATTTTTCACATTTCTGTAACGAGCATGGAGGAGGAGGACAACATTCTAAGTGGGTTTTCTGTGTACGCCTTAGCACCCTTTTATTTTCATGACGTCTTCGCTCAAGGCCCCGGGAACGGTTTTACAGGGAGCCCAAGAAAGACTGCCCACACGTCAAGACCCATGCGCAGAGACCACCCACGCAGTTGACTATTGACGGTACTGCAAGCAAAACAAATAAATACGAGAATAAATAAATACATAAATAAAGTTGTTTAACAATTGCACTCACCATGGTGGAATGCAGGGGACTTGTTGAAGCAGGGATGCCGTGAGTGCGAGCATGTGGGAGAGAACTGGCTGTGCTTGGGATGCTACGGCGTCTTCTGCAGCCGCTACGTCAATGGCCACGCCTCCGCTCATGCACAACAAGAACATCACGCCATCAGCTGCAGGTACGAGCCCGCCATCACGCGCTGCTGCACTTGGGGACACTCTCAACTGACTACCATTGCGTGACCGCCAGCTTTTCTGACCTATCATTCTGGTGCTATGAGTGTGATAGCTACATCGAGGCCGACGTACACGCCCAGCACATCATCCTGCTCTTGCACAAACGCCTAATGAATTAATCCCAGGAACTGTGGCCAATCTTCTCCGCCCTTCACGAGGCGAAGTTTGGCACGGCTCCCTATGCCGAGCGTAAGGTGATTGGGCATTCGGCGTTAGAAGGCAGTACGTGTACCAACAAAGGATCCCATCTATTGATTGTACTGACGATTCGATCTCTTAATAGTTCAGCTTGTGACTACACCGTCGGCCAGCTTTCCTTCCTCCTCATCCTCATCTTCTTCCTCATCCTCTTCATCTTCGTCCCACTTGTCCTCTCACGAATCAGATACCGTTACCGAGGAGTGGTGGTTTGCTGGGCTGGACAAGTCAGTGCTGGATAATACGCTGACCAACCGTATTCTAGGATGCATATACGGCAACTGCCTCGGCGATGCGGTAGGCCTAGGTACACATGATACCCAGTAGCATGCTTAATAAGGATGATCATGTTGAAAGATCCGATTATGTGCACGCAGCTACCGAGTTTATGGACAAGAAACGCATTCAGAAAATCTATGGTGATGGACCTGTCCCGTTTCCGGAGTATCCACGCAATTTCCACAACAGCAGATGGACGAGAGGCGACTGGTATCTACGCGGCCTTCTTATCATTCATACTTGACTCATCCTTAACTGAATTCCATTTTCAGGACCGATGACAGTGATCAGATGATTCTTATCTTGGAGATGATCCTTGAGCTCAATGGCTTAGTGGATGAGCGTCGTTATGCCCGTAAGTTACAAGTAAGGAAGAGCGACATAACACTGATGCGATTGTCGAATGACCTCCATGGTTCGCGCAGAGATGGATCAACCGCGGTTTTCCTGAGCTTGGTGATCAGGCAGGCCTAGGATTAGGGGCCACTACAGCAAACGTGGTGTTTGCTTCGAATGACCTTTTCCGTACTGATCCACATGCTGCAGCGGAGGCAGCTTGGATTCGTTTCGATCGCAATGCCGCTCCAAATGGTATGCTGTTACCCGCAGGTGCCGAATGAACTGAATAATCAAACAAAACCAACAGGCGCCGTTATGAGAACATCAATTCTCGGAATATTGAACTATGATAACATCGAGACAGTGATAGCCAATACCATCCGCATTGCCAAGGTTTCTATTTGCCTTCTTTGTACTTAGATGAAATAATTTAGCAGTTTTCACGCTCTCATTTTTACTCATGCAGGTCACGCACTTCGATTCAAGGTGCATAGCTAGCTGCGTGGCAACAACCACTGCGATTGCAATGATGCTTCAGGGCCATGATGTTGCTTCAGAGGAAGGTCTCCAGGAACTCATCGACAAGGCCATTGCCTATGGCCTTAAAGTACTTCCACCCTAGCCCTTCATTCTTGGTTTCAACACAGCTTAAGCGCGTTGGTATTCAATGTGCAGTACCTTGATCCTAAATACGAGGAAGAGTTCAAGCAGCACATTAAGAGGGATGCCACTCAGGCAAGTCTTTGGAGTCTCCAACTGGACGACGAAAAGAAGATTGGCTACACCCTCAAGTGCGTGGGTGCAGGCTTCTGGGGCCTCTGCGCCTCGCCTGATTTCAAGCGCATGATCAATCTTCTCGTACGCGAAGGAGGCGATGCTGACACGTACGGACAATCACCACTAGAGGTGTTGCCTTTTCACTGATATGAAGATTTTTGGGACTTTTATAGCAACGGTGCTGTGTGCGGCGCGCTGTGGGGAGCTCGATACGGCTACTCGGCTTTGCCGAAGGACTGGCTAGCGGCTCTGCCCAACAAGGCTTGGCTTGATCGCAAGGTAGTCCGCTTCCTGAAACTACTCGGTCTCTCCGATGCTGAGCAGACGTCCGTTGAGCTCTCTTTCGAGGAGAAGGAGGATGCCTGATACTACCGAACACTGAAGCCTACCAGCACGAGAGACGTTGATGACGGAGCAAGTTGTCACGAATGGAATCCTTGAAAGTTCATCATTCTCTGGAGCTTTTCGCTAAGATCCAGAGAGAAAAGCAACAAAGAGAAAGAAAGGAAAAGAAAGGAAAAGAAAGCAGGTACTTACTCGGGGAAGATGGCAGCGTGGGTTGTGCTGGCTTGGGCCACGTTGGTGGTGCTGCTAGGGTGTCAGCTCCATTCGACCCAGGTTGTGGCAGTGACGCGTTTTGCACTTGACCCGTTGCCGTACCCCTACGATGCCCTTGAGCCTCACATCGACACCCTTACCATGCAACTGCACCACGTACATGCTTTTCCTTTACTCTTTTTCTCGTCTCCTTCATCATGTATGTATGACCTACTTGCAGGATAAGCACCATCAAGCTTACACGGACAGGTTCAACGAGGCTCTGGAGAAGCTGGAGGCCGCTGGCGTGCTCACAGTGGATTCCAACACGACCGCTGAGTCCATATTGCAGGCCTACCACACCATTGCCTTCCCTTCGGATCAGCTCGCTGCAGTAAGTTATCTATGAGCAGGTTTGAGTCATAGTTGTTGACCATGTTCGGGCAGGCTGTGCGCAATCACGGTGGCGGATACGTGAATCACAACATGTTCTGGCGAGTGATGGTTCCTGGAGGAGCCAAGGAGCCTCAAGGCGATCTCGCCTCGGCGATCAATCAACGCTTCGGTTCTTTGGTGCGTCACTATGACGGCTATGGCTCTGTTTTCTACTTGATGCCAACTACGATGCAGGAGGAGTTCAAGAAGCAGTTCAGCGCTGCAGCTGCTTCTGTATTTGGCAGTGGCTGGGCTTGGCTAGTGGTGTCTCCATCAACCGATTCCGGCCTCCAGATCGTGGCCACGCCTAACCAGGTCCGAAAGCTCAACTACATTTGTCTCGCATGGCTCACACCTCTTGCAGGATTCTCCATTGATGGCCGGCCAATATCCCATACTCGCACTTGATGTATGGGAACATGCCTACTACCTACTTCGACACAATCGTAGACCTGAGTACATTCAGGCTTGGTGGAATGTTGTTAACTGGGTACAACAGCGATCATCATCCACATTTCTGCTTCATTGGGTGCAGTTACTAAGTAGTGCATCTCTTTGATCCAGGATGTGGTGGGAGATTACTATGCAAATGCTCTTAGTCACGCCGCGATCGCCCAGGTTGCAAGCGGAGTCGTGATCCACCTATGATTCCCCTCCGTACTGCGGTGTTCAGCACTTTAAATTGCATTGTTCTTTTTTTCCTCCTTTATTCCTTTTTTCCTTCTTTTCTGCATGTGAAGGAAAAGAGAAAATGAACAAAGAAAAAGCAGCGACGGGATGGAGGGAGTGACTGCGGCATCGGCACCGGTGCCACCGGTTTGCCGACATTGGCAACGCATGGGGTTCTGCCTCTATGGCGATACCTGCCGCTTTAGCCATCCTCTCACAGGGACCGTCGCCGGCAGCGCCGGCGCGACACCAAGCCTCGCGGAAGGGCCACCGGCGGCCGAGCACCGACGCCAGGCATTCGCCAAGTGCGTCCGATCAACTCTTGCCAGCTTCCCAGGCTTGCTTGACCTTGACCTCATATGCTCAACTTCGTTGTGGTGTGCCAGGTTGAGCAATGAACGCCAACACAATCGGGGTGCCGGAAAGAGGAACAAGATAATGAATAGAAGCAAGGCTGGCTGTTTCCGGTACCCACCACATCAATCATAGTTGTATTTATTTTGATAAATAAATAATGATAACTTTTAAAATTCACGAATTTATCGGCAGGCGCTGGCTGGAGGACACATTCTCGTTGGCGACGATCGGCTCGGGGATGGGCATTCTGGACGTCGCTGGCGGGAAAGGCGAACTGTCCTTCGAGCTGGCCAACCTCACCGGCGTGCACACCACCGTCGTAGACCCGCGACCACTACGGCTGGACCGATACGTCAAGAGGTCCAACACCCTCTCAATCGACCAAGTGATGGTACTGACGATCAACTGAACATTCCTATTCAGGCTCTTGATCGGCATCTATCACAGAACAGGACCGCTGCAAGCTTACAATCACGTTCCTGTCCCTGCTGACGCATCACAAGTTCGAAATCCTGGACATCTGCGTACATTCTTCGATGACGAGTTGCTCAGAGTGCTTGAACAAGATCAGCAAGGCGATATAGAGGTACACACATGGCGTTCGATTGAAGTGTTTGCAAGAATGATCGAGACGAGTGGGTTGGCCAGGGAGCGGCAAATAGATTCCATAAAGGAGTCGTGCGCGCTCGAGAAGTCGTATGGACAGAGAAGGGCCTAGTGGCACAGCAACAACTACAAGAGTCAGCCGACGGGAAACCTGAAGACCAACAGAAGCTCTGTGAACAAAACGAACTAACACCTGAAGAGGATGATGGCGATGATGGTGGCGAGGGGATTGTGGATTGGTCCGTCGTGAGACGACTGCTGACCGAATGTTCGCTCATCGTCGGTCTGCACCCTGACCAAGCTACGGAGGCTATCGTAGACTTTGCGCTGCGATGGTGCGTGTCTTCACGCTGCTATCCCTCCGAGGCGGATTAGCTAATATGACCACATGCGTGCAGGGATAAGGGATTTGCTATCGTTCCATGTTGTGTGTATCACAAGCAGTTCCCTCGCCGAAAGCTCAACGGCAAACCCGTTACCACCTATGACCAATTGGTGGCCTACCTCCTCGCCAAAGCCCCAGATAGGATCAAGACAGCCACTCTCGATTTCGAGGGCAAGAATCTTGTGCTCTATGCACTTCCGCAATCAGCTGGGGAATAACAACGAGACTTTGACAATGACCTTATTACCACATCACCCAAAGGCAGCAAAACATGCAGGGCATGGCCACCATAGGAAGTAGCTGTTGTGTAGTGATGACCAAGTACCATACTGATGCAACAATAGTATTCTTGCATTTTGGCCAGCAGCGGGCACCATTAGCAGTGGTACAGCGAATGAAGGTCACGACAGCGTCCTAATGAAAGCAACGGCAGCTTCCTTGGTTGGGGTACCAAACTGTTCTAGTTGCCACGATATAAGCTTGGCCTTCACCTCCCCGACCCTTGTTCCTGGCGGTATGCCTAGCGCTGCCATTATCTCTTGGCCCTGTTTGAGCAGTGCTAGGTCAGTTCCACTCCTCTAGGGGTAAGGTGCAGGCAGTACGGAGAGAAGAGGCGGGACTTCGCTCAGTGAGTGCAATCCGCTGTCTTTCACAGTTTGCACAAAACGGTTGGCTGCCACCAAGAAAGGTTAACAGGAGCTACTTCGCAACGGACAAGAAAGTTGATTACCATCTGACAGAACGGGTTCCGAAGAAGGCGCTTTATGGAGCAAGCGCGTTCGCGTGATGAAGGCCAAACGCACAGCGGATTCCCAAGCGTGATCTCCAGTTGAACTAAGATCAATTAGTTAACGACTTAGGTAAGCTTAATGCAGGCAGACTTTGTACCGATCAGTAGAGCGCAACCAATTGCCAAGCTCTACTCGCCTGTTCCGTAATGCTTCGCTGATACTGACGCCCTTCACGGTGTCATTGCTCAAGGTTTCTAGGAGCGGAAGCAGAGAAACAGTTGACTTGAAGAGCTCTGCTACGCATTTTGCGTGCTGGTTTGAAAGCTGCAGACGAAAAAACCAGCTCAGCATGAAGACGCATGAGCACGAACAGTAAAGAAACGCACGGCAAGAGCCTCTTTGAAGAGGGCTTCCACATTCCTACGCATGCTTAACAAATACAGGGCCAGCTTTTCTTCATTTTCCCGCGATGGTGCATGTGGGATGATCTAGGTATTTGGACAGATCAACCCAAATGAGAAAGATCATACAAGAGCGTGGGTTTTACCTGATTGGGATCCAAGAAGACCGGGAGAAGAAGGGCAGAAATGAGGGCAAGCCCATTCCCAACCGGCATAGTTTGGCTTGTGAATGGCTGCACTAGTTCCGTGCCGGCGGACGTTTGCTTGAGCATGCTAAGATGATTAGAGTGCAGAGTATGAGTAGTGTTCATTTGATATTGAGATGTGGACCGTACCTAGCAAGGTCTCGAAGACAAACGAGGCCTCTTTCCTTATGCTCCCGAGGCCATTCTGTAAATTGAATGCCTTTGGCTTTGTCCGTAACTATGGGTTCCAGAACGTCCTCCGAACTAAAAGAGTGAGGTTGGTAAGGCGGAAGTGGGAACACCGCGTCGTGAAGACCCGAAGCCATAATCTCTTCTAAAGCGGCATGTGTTCGTTGGCCCCCAAGACGCAACATCTTATTTACTTCCGCTCCAACTCGTTCCCTACTGATCTTTTGTAAAATTGCTCTCTGTTTGATGCGTTTCCGGCAGTGAGTCGATCTAAGATTGCAACCAACGCGAAAGCGAACAGTGAGCCGCGCATACCCTCACTTCTGGTCGGCGCAAGGCTTGAGCGAGTTCAGGCGAAAAATGGAATGAAAAAGTGGACTTGAAGCGTATTCCCCGGAGAGCTCTGTTCAGGATGATATCACAGATGTCAGGTGAGCAGGAACCGGTGCCCTGACGGCAAAACAGGCATACCGTAGAGGATCCTCCAGAAGGGTCGAGAGCGGTTCATCCGGCGTGCGTAGCATTCCCGCATCTAAGTCTGCTAGCCCCTGACCAGTGTGGTCCTCAATTCTCTCCTCTTTGATGTTGTAATAGAGAGCATTGATGGTGAAATCCCTACGTTTGCTGTCTTGTTCCGGACTCCCCAACCCCTAATCAACAGGTGTCATTAGCCTCGAATTGGACTCAACTTCATTCGTACCATTACGTTGGGTATTCTGCTGCCTTGAGCATAGCTTTCTGTGCGTAAGTTAACGAAATCTACCCAATAGCCATAGATAGTTGTTGTTGCAGTTTCTAGATGCTTAGACTTGACCGGATTGAGCCGAACGTATCCTATGAAGGGAGAGGCACATATTGAATAAACACGTGATGTTTGTCGGATAAGCTTGCCTTACGAACCGATCTTGGATTGTGGCAACTTTTTCTCCTTGTTGTAGCGATTGATGTAATGCGCAAAGTCCTTCCCCATCATGTTATTTAGTGCGATGTCAAGGTCCACTCCGTTGACAGAACTGGCTGGCAGTCGTCCTTGAGCCGCTAGCAACTGTAGCAGATTCCATCCCCCGAGAGATTAGACGGCACCTATTCAATCACCCATACACACTACATTGGGCCTTTGTACCTTGTCTCGCACCCAGCCGCCAGCAACTCGCAACTCTGTGTTAAGGTTGCTCGCCTTAACGACGTCCAGAAGTAAGTTGAAGATGCGTTTCTCGTCCTCATTTAGCGTGATGCTTGTACCGGGCAACTGTGCAGTCGATCACGTCAATCAGCACTTGATGAAGAATCCACAATCATTAACGAACATTTACTCCCAGTGCCTGGCCGCTGTACGACACATACGAGCGAGCGAGCCAGTGTGGCCAGGCAGGCGGAAACAACACACATGGTCTACAATGCAGCACATTCAAAGGAGCAGCATATGCGCGTGGTGATGGTCTAGTGTACGGTCTTCAGTTTACTACTGCTACTGCTGGTGCTGGCCGTAGGTCCGCGTGTTGTGGTCGTGCTGGTGGTCCGCGAAGAAGGTGGTCCGCCTGCCGCTGCTGTGGATGAATGGTGAGTCGCTCCTTGCAGGGAAGGGAGGGCCAAGAGGTGAGACTCCACAAGTACCTGTGTAGTGCCTGAGCCGTCCCCACGGCGAGGCGAGAGGCAGGCTGCGCCAGGAGGGGACCCCGGCACGGGCAGGGGCAGCCAGTACTGGTACTGCCGGGACGCACCCGCGCAACCCCAGACGCAAACGGCCAAGATTGCGCGTCGCAACGGGTGTCAGATGCAGCAAAGATAGTTGCCCGCGTACGCGGAGAGGACGAAACATCTTGTGCATAAGAAAATAGTCTTCAATGCTCCTCTCTGCACCAGTTAAAAAAAAAGAGAATTAATTTTTATTCCTAGGGGCATTGCTGCCCTCACCGGACACCAGCCTCGTTAGCTCAGTCGGTAGAGCGTCAGTCTCATAATCTGGAGGTCGTGAGTTCGATCCTCACACGAGGCACGTTCTTTTTTCCTCCTCTTTAATTGTTTTGCTTTGTGCAACATGAAAATCTGCGATCAACCATGGTTGTTCCTCATCAATATTGCCAATTTGAGGATTAGGATATGATTTTCATTTAATCAGCAAGTCAGTTAATTTGCGGTAATCCAAATTCACGAATTTGGGATCGGAAAGATCTGATCTGAGGTAAAAAAGATAACGGACGGCGCAAGCCCGGACATAACATGTTTTCGTGTTCGAAATCATAGACGGAAATTGAGATGAGAATCTTGACGCAACATTGAGGGCTCCGGTAACGCAACTCACCGGAACTTGGTGCACCGGCCGACACGTATCGGCCGCGGAGAAGGACTTTCCTCTTGCTGTTCCACTACTCACGCGTTCAACCGGCTGGGAACAACGACCGACCATATTGAATGTCTCGCCCTGCTTTCGCCCGTCTCCGCGAGAACAGGAACAGGATCCTCGGAGGGTTGTGCAACGGGCCCAGAGCCGAAGATAACGCCGTGCGATGAGCGTTGGCAGAAGCGAAGGAAGGGGCGACTACTCTTCCTGTACCGCCGGAAGGAACGGTGAGGGGGGGAGGACCGTGATTGGTCGACAAAAAGTATATCTAAGGGTGCCAAACTCCTCGTGCGCCTTTGTCTTCTCGGCGCCGCGTGTCCACCACACCGTTCCTTCGACCCACCGTTCCCCTCTGCCTTCCTTCCTCTTGCCATGGCTTCCAAGACCTTCCTCTTCACCTCTGAGTGCGTTTCTGAGGGCCACCCTGGTACAACTCTCCTCTCTTCTCCTCACCTCAACTCTACACCTTCTTCCTCCGCGCATTCTTCTTCCTTTTAATCTCTTCCGGATGATTGAAAAAATTCATCTTACCAGATTTCATCAGCTTGTGTGTTCTACGGTGTTTGTATACATTTACTAACGACTCCGCTCCGTGTTGTACAGACAAGCTCTGCGATCAGGTGTCCGATGCCATCCTCGATGCCTGCCTTGCCAACGATCCCTACAGCAAGGTCGCCTGCGAGACCGCCAGCAAGACCGGAATGGTCATGGTGTTCGGCGAGATCACCACCAAGTCGACCATCGACTACCAGAAGATCATCCGCGAGACCGTGAAGAGGATTGGCTTCACCGACTCTGCGATTGGTACTTTTATCTGCCATCTCTCTTTTTTTTTCCGGCCATCTCTGATCTAATTTTGGCTGTTTGCTACGTGAAGGCTTCGACTACAAGACCTGCAACATCCTCGTCGCCATTGAGCAGCAGAGCCCCGACATTGCTCAGGGTGTGCACGTTGGCCGATCCGATGAGGACCTCGGCGCCGGCGACCAGGGCCACATGTTCGGCTACGCCACCAACGAGACCCCCGAGTTCATGCCCATGACCCACGTCCTGGCCACCCGCCTGTGCCAGAGGATGACTGAGGTCAGGAACAAGAGCATCCTGCCCTGGATGCGCCCCGACGCCAAGACCCAGGTGACTGTCGAGTACAGGAACGAGAACGGAACCCTCATCCCGCTCCGTGTGCACACTGTCGTCATCTCCGTTCAGCATGCCGAGAACGTGACCAACGAGGAGATCCGCAAGGGTCTCATGGAGGAGGTCATAAAGCCCTCGATCCCCGCCCACCTTCTCGATGAGAACACCATCTTCCACCTTAACCCCTCCGGCCGATTCGTCATCGGTGGTCCCCAGGGTGATGCCGGTCTTACTGGCCGTAAGATCATCATCGACACCTATGGTGGTTGGGGCGCCCACGGTGGTGGTGCCTTCTCCGGCAAGGACCCCTCGAAGGTCGACCGCTCGGCTGCCTACGCCGCCCGGTGGATCGCCAAGTCGCTCGTCGCCGCTGGCCTCGCCAACCGTGCCCTCGTGCAGGTGTCCTACGCCATCGGTGTCGCCCACCCGCTCTCCATCTTCGTTGAGTCCTACGGTACCGCCCAGGGTGGCCGCACCGACGAGGACCTTCTCGAGATCGTCAAGAAGAACTTCGACCTCAGGCCTGGCAAGATCATCACCGATCTCCAGCTCAGGAGGCCCATCTACGAGAAGACCGCCTACCACGGTCACTTTGGCCGCAACGACCCCGACTTCCTCTGGGAGCAGCCCAAGAAGCTCGTCTTCTAAGCACCTGTTGTTTTGTTCTCTTCCCTCCCCCACAAAGGCGTAAAAATATAAAAACATTTAAAATTTATTGCGTTCTTTGCATTCCCTAAGAAATAGTTTCATCAAACACAATTCTTACATTTTTCGCATTCTGCAAGGAAAAAGAAGCAAATCAGCTACGCTGTCTTTGTGCACACAAGCAGAAGATGGACACGCCGGGCGCCTTAGCCTGTGTGCGATGCCGAAGCTCTGATGTGGTTGAGGAGGATGGGCTTGGCTTGGTGTGCCACGAGTGCGGCTTCATCGTGGAGGAGCAGGCAGAGCTCCAGGCCGAAGAGGGCTTCGGTGGTGAGGAACGACAGGGCGTGTTCGTGCACCGAAGTGACGACGGTTCGCGACAACTCAGCTACGCTGGTGGCATCCACGCCCGCATACGAGGACGAAGCAAGCTCCTTCTCGAGGTACCCACTCGACTTTTCCCGGTGCCTAATTTTATGAATACAACATAAATATAATATAAGAATTACATTTATGTTGTAATTTAACATGTTTTAAAATGAAAAATTAATTATTCTTCTCAGGAAAAGTTAAATCAGATATTCGACCGGGCATCCTCCGCCCTCGGCTTCTCGAAGGCGGACAAGACTCAAATGGAGCACATGGCGCAGCGGGCCGTGGAATTCATCAGGACACGACGGACAGAGTACGCCCAATCGCGAGCACAACGCGATCAGGAGCTTAAGGACAAGGAATCCACTGAAGAGCGCATTGAACGCAAGAAGCTGGAGGAAAGGGCCAGAGCCAAAGATCGAAGCGAGAATTCTGTACTCAGTAGGGCCGAGCCCCTGGCAGGAGCTATCATCTATGCCGTTTGCCGACAAAACTCCATGCCCGTCAGTTTAGCAACTGTTGCTGTACGGATTGCCGGATATGGTCCTTTTGTTTGGTTTCAACTCAAGTCGGTTATGCAGGCTGTGGTGGACAAGGACTCGTACTACGCCATGGGTAGGGCTTTCACACAGCTGAAACGTAATCTTTCTGTAACCGTAAAAGAAACGGATGCCACCAACTTCATCATGCCGGCTCTTGGAAAGCTCAATCTGCCTGATGGGGTACGTGGCTTTCTTTGTATTTATCTCGATGACTCGGATCTGATCTGGGGCACAGGAAAAGATCGTACTCAACAAACTGGCGCAACGAGTACTGTTACTGGTCGGAGACAAAGAATGGGTCATCGAAGGCAGGCTTAAGCCAGGCGTTGCTTTTGCATCGATTTTGCTTGCTGCCGAAGTGAAAGGCATCAAAATGAGTACGTACTCGTCTGTAGGTTGTTGAGGTACATTTCCTAATTCGCCATTAGCTGTGAAGCAGTTGGTTCTGCCTCCTGATCTCAAAGCGTGGACCGTAAATGAACGGCTCAAAGAGTTAAAGGAGGCAATCATACGCTACGCAGACGAACGCTCTTCTTTCCCACGCGGCACTGTAACAAAGTACACCCATACTTTCTTACTTTCATCAATAAGGCCTGTCCTCACAGAACTATTATCCAGAAAGAACCTATTGTATTTTGTTGAAGACATTCTTGACGCAATGGAAATGCGCAATGCTGCTCAAGAGCGGGAACTGAAACAGCAGTGGCAGCAGGAGCTAGAGGGAGAAATTAGTAGTACATCATCATCCTCAACAACACGAACGGCAGAGAGTCTAGAAAGGAGGATCAAAGCGGCCGCAAGTACTGCTGATCCGCCCTGCTTTACTCAGTCCGAGGTAGGCACCTTCTTTATAACGAACTAAAATGAGCAAATTACTTACGCGCCCTGTGGTTGTTCTAGATGGCGCGCCAGCGGCGATTGGTGAAGTTGAATAAGGCGAAGCAGCGTTTGGCGCTGTACTTGAAGCACTCGCCCCTTGCTCGAAGAGTTCTGGAACAAAGCGGAGTCACAATCGACGTTGGCCCGGAGCTGCTTCCCGTCAAGGTGAAGCTGGAAGATGATCAGGCAAACACCCAGGTCGATTCTTTGGAACGGACACTTGGTAAGAGGAAGCGCAGTACGCTCGATGTAAGATGTAAGCAGGAGAGGCACGGGGCCGACGACACAGTGAGTAAGGATCAAGTAGAAAAGCTGGATGAAGAGGATAGAAAGATCGAGCAGTGCCTACTTCAGGGTGTTGGTGAAGAGCTTATTCTCGACGGCAAGTTCGAATTAGCAGAGGCGGCCAACTTCGTTGTCCCTCCCGGCGTGTCTCTCTACTCCGAGGAGCTTGACGAACATGACCTGGATGAGGAGGAAATGGCCCAGTACATATTGAGTGAGAACGAGCGACGCATCAGGCGCAAGTGGATGGGTCCGGAAGAGGACAGCAACGATACTGTACCACAAGAAGCGATGTTGTAGTGTAGTTGTTCCTCTCATAAACATCAATGATCTTGTAGCTTTTGGTTTTGTTCAAACGTCTTTCGAATTGTTTCAAGTTTATTTGAAAAATTGAAACCCTATGAAGTTACTGATTGGTCGATACCCACGGGATAAAGGGGGTTTTATCCGGACGGGAACGTGTCGAAGAAATTCGAGGCTCCACGCTCTGTCTCTGTCTCCTCTGCCCCACGCGTAACAGGACTCGACATCTTCCTCTTCCCTAATCTCTATGAACGAGGAACCTTTAACCTCCTGAAGTCCACTCCCCGTCGTCTTCTCATCCTTTTGTAGCATTTGTACAAACCTCTCCTCCCTCTTCATCTCTTCTGTAGATTTTTCCTCCCCACCCCCCTCCCGTGTCGAGAAAGATACATTTCTCTCTACGAAAAGTTTCATCATGGGAGGCGAGACGGACGACCATGTGCCCTCGTACCGCCGTGCCTGCTCGGTCCTGGGAGGCATCTCCCCCGCGACCTCTGCCCCTCCATCCCCGCCCCAATCCGAACAGGACGCAGAGCCCTACCACGTATCTCTCAAGCGATCCACCACCTTGATGCGCTGTCGATACTACTACGTGGGCTGTCACGACATGGTACCTACCTCTCACCCCCATTATGGGATAGCTTTGGGTTGGGACTTTGTGTTTAATCTTTCTCTTGTCTTGGCCAACAGATTGAAAGCTGCAAGTATGCGCAGCACATGGAAGACTACCAACACGAACACCTCAGGTTGCTAGAGGCGACGGTCGCGCTGCAATCGCAGAGGATATCCCACCTGGAGGCCTCCCTCTCGCCTGTGGCGGAGAAGTACCAAGAGGTCATCGAGGAAAAGGAGGCTGAGGAAGAAGAGGAGGAATGCTCCGCGGAAGCCAGCCCAGCGTCCGTTGCGGAACACGTGCCTCGCGCAACTCGGGTTATTGTCTATCCGACGCAGCAACCTCCTCCCTTTCTCGCTCTGTTGGAGCAGCTACTAAGCGCCACCCTCTCTGATGTGATGGCTCACGCGACTGCCGTCTTCTCGACTCTAGCGGAACTTATGGCGGAAGCACCCAAGATGGCCGACGAGCAGGAATCGCCGATGGCGGGCCAGCTGCGGACGTGGCAGATATTGTACCTCTTTGTGCTTTCCTTCATTGTGCTCTGCTACTTGCTGTTGGCCGGTACTGCCTCTCTCGAGCGTAAGTCTGCATTGCATACTCAACCTGGTGTGCCGCCAGGAATGGGCAGATTGTGGGCTTTGTTCCAGTTTCTTCCACTGATGCTCTACCTCACGCTCATGCTTGCCCACTGGCGCTTTGCACTACTCCTCTCGTCAGTGGGCAACACCTTTCTCTCTCTTGGTGTCCAGTGCGTGTGGGTCTGCGTCAACCTCTTCCTCCCTGTATTCTAGGCCTCTCTGTTGATGTTCTCTTGTTTCTCCTCTCCCTCCCTGAACCTGTAGTCTTTGTAAATACAGCTCTGTGTGTTCTTTTTTCTTCTTGTCTGCTCTCGTTTTCGTATTAAATTTGAATCTTGTAATTTTCAGAAACGTTTCAAACGAGCTCAAATTCTCTCCACACACGTGGTGGTTTTTTCAGACTTACCTTGGTGAAGATGGACGAACAACATGCCCATGGGCTGCTGGTAGAGGTGCCTTGGGAGTGGGCACGCGAGAAGCCACAAGCGGTGCTGAGCTTACTTACGGAGTGCCGCGGCCGCTTGCAGCTCGCGTCGTCGAGTCGTCTGTACCTGCTCCCCGTGGGCAGCAGTGGCGGCCACAGCGTTCAGGTTGTGGCCCTCTCGTCGTCCTTCTCTGACTCGTCTCGTGTACATGTGACGATGCTGGTCTCACAGTTGTGCTCTATGGGGTGTACACAGATGATGGAGTTGGGGGAGGTGCTGGCTGGCTACTACGCGGCGGCGATGGAGGTCATGGACGGTTTGGGCGAGGACACGCTGCCAGAAGTGATTGTGCTGTCGCCCTTTGAGACTGCCGGTTACGATCCGCGCACCGATCTGCGCGAGCTGGAGGCGATGCTCACCCTGTCCTCCTGTACCTTTCCCACATGATGTGTGTGGACGTGCTGGTGGTGAGTGGTACGAATTGGGTACTCACATTCTCTGCAGTCCCTAGCGAGGAACAGGAAGTGATCAATGCTAAGCGGTCCGCCAAAGGATTTTCACGTCTGATTTTCAGTCAGTCTGAAGTACAGCGTTCGCAGGCCAGCGCAACCCGTCACACACTGGCCCAAGGTGGTCCTGGATTCCTGCTGTTTGCGCCTCGTTAGAGCTGATCGACAATCGCCTGTCTTTCCGAATCTTGTGCAGGTTTTCCTTCATACAAGGAAACCGTGCTTGGTGGTACCTTTGATAGGCTGCATGCTGGGCACAAGATCATGCTCACCGTGGCAGCTCTATCAACACAGGAAAAAATGGTGATCGGCATTACGGGTACCCGAGATTAGTTTGGGGTGCATGCTGTTGTTGATAAGACTGACGTTCATGTAAATTTCATGTGGACTTTTTGCTGCGCAGGCGATGAAATGCTGAAGAATAAGAAACACGGAGAGGTGATGCAGCCGTACAATCAGCGTGAGGCTAACACATTGAACTTCATCAAGGCCATAAATCCTTTAGTGACTTACGAGGTACTGCTGGATAAGGGTATTCACTGGATTCTTAGAGTAATCTGACAGATGTATGGGAACGTGACCAGGCCATCCAGATAAATGATCCATATGGACCCACCCTCACTGGTCCTACATTCAACGCCATTATCGTATCAGAAGAAACACAAAAGGTCTGTTGGTGTTCCTACCACGATCCTCAATTACTAAATTGCTGCAAAACACGCTATCAGGGTGCCACCGACATCAACGACAAGCGAAAGGCTAATGGGCTTCAATCAATGGAAGTGATCGTAGTGCGATTGGTTAGTGCACCTCCGGGACTGGGGTACGTACATCTTATCGGTTGCGTTATTCTTTGGCCTTATCCTTTTTCCTCCACAGAGAGGGCAAATTGAGCTCTACGGCTTTGAGAGAGAAGTACAAGAAGCAGCATCATTGATGTGGCACCGAAGAATATATAGTTGCAATACACGTTGTTCCTCGCGAGTGGTAACCTTCACCTTGCATCTTCCAACATCCGAAGGAAAAGGCATTCACGCATACCAGATATTGAAGTACGAAGAAGAGGGCAAAAGGCCCATCAACAAAGCTGACGGAGATCACGAGGGCAAAAGGGACAACAAAGGGAGGAGGGGAGGAGGAAAAGGATACAGCACGGCGGATTCCCGGGTGGTCGCCCACCCCAGTACTAACGCCGCCTGGCGCAGCTTAACTTCGCTGTTCGGATGGGAAGCGGTGCTTTCTGCGCAGTATGGCCGTATCCAACAACCATCACTCTCTTCATCCTAGCCATCATTTCCTCCGCCATGTTCTGTGTGTAGCCTGTTGCGTACATTGCGTACATTGTCCATCACCATTAGCATGTCTGGCCTGGACACAGACTCTGAGTGGCTGTATCTTCCCAGAGTCTCACGTTTAGGCCAGATCCTCATATCACTCCATCCGTCAATATTGCCTCCCGTAGGTACACTCCCAATAAAGTCCTCACATTCGCAGGGGTGTTGAGAGTGGACAATCGGACCACCTCGGGCAATCTCTTGCGAACCACCCCACGCGCCAGGCGAACAGACGAGTAAACTCCTTGTTGCGATGTAAATGGGTACATCATTCTCTCACCGCGGGCATAGATGAAATCACATCCACGTTGCGTTGCTGGTAGTCAGGATGAGTACTCACCCAGTCCCTGATGGTTTCCTTTAAGGCTGGCGTACGGAGAATGGACATTGGATCCCACTCGCATCCGTTGTCTACAGCCCACTGCAACACCTTCAGTTGGCCCGCATCTGCAGCGCACACGGGTGTCCAACTGTCCCATGGACATCCGTTGGCGCGCAGCCACTTGAGCATCACGAGATGACCCCCGCGCGCAGCGTGAGAGCACGCGATTTCGTCCCAATCGAAGCCGTTGGCACGAGCCCACTTGAGCATGTCGAGGTTACCCTGTTCCGCCGCCATAGCACACAAGTCTGGGTGACTAGGACATCCATTGTCGAATGCCCATTTGACCATGGGCAGATGGCCGTATGCTATAGCGTTAACGAATGTCTGCGCACTCCACGCGTGTCCGTTCTCGCGCGCCCACATCAGTACGTCGAGATGGCCGCCTTGTGCAGCGGCATTGCATGTCATTGGCAATTTCGCGGTCCACGGCGTCGTGTCAAACGGACACCCGTTCATCCGGGCCCACTTCAGGATCTCCATATGTCCCTCCTTCGCCGCACCAGCACAAGTTTCCGAGTTCCATTTGTATCCGGCTTTGCGCAGCCACTTGAGTGTCTCGAAGTGTCCTCCCGTTGCAGCAGCAGTACAGACTCTTGCGTCGTAAGGCTGTGCGTTAAAATACTTCGATTGAAGTACCTCGAGTCGGCCTTCCAATGCGATGTCGGCCAAGGGCGAACGATCCTGATATGGACAGTAGTTAGCGTGCAGCCATTCAAGGACTTCCCGATGCCCCTGGCGAGCGGCCAGAGTCCAGCATCGAGAGTCCCAGTTGCAATTCTGCTCCCGCGCCCACTTCAACACGTCCATGTGGCCTCCCTCGGCAGCCAGGGCACAGGTCCACGTGTCCCACCTGCATTTGTTCTCCCGGGCCCATTGCAGCACCTCCAGATGGCCGCCTCGCGCCGCTTCCGAGCATGTCCTCTCGCTCCATGGACACCCGTTGGCCCTTAGCCACTGAAGCAGCTCCAGGTCGCCGATGGCGGCCGCCGCGCTGCATGTCATATGGTCCCATTCGCTTCCGCGCGCTCTGGCCCACTCAATCACTTCGCGATGACCTCCGCTCGCAGCAGCCGAGCAGATGCAGTCTGATCCCTTCATCTCCATCGGACATTCATTCTCGATCGCCCATCGCAGCAACTCGAGATGGCCGGCCCGCGCAGCGTTCGTAGCAGTAGCCTTGTCCCACGGACAGTCCTCGGCGCGGGCCCACTGCAGCACTTCGAGGTGCCCTCCTTTGGCGGCCGCCGCACAGGTCGTGTTGTCCCACGGACAGCCGTTGTCGCGCGCCCACTGCAGGACGTCGAGGTGCCCTCCTTCGGCGGCCGCCGCACAGGTCGCGTGGTTCCAGGGGCAGCCGTTGTCGCGCGCCCACTGCAGAAGGTTGAGGAGACCTGCGCGCGCCACCCTCACCGCGTACCCCTTTCGTAGTTGAGCGTCCTGGTTGTGGGGCAGTTGGCGCGCCTGATGGAGGAGGAAGTGATTCCACTGACGACACACCAAGCGGCACGGAGTGTACGAAATTAAGTCCGATGCGATGTACGACAAGATAATGTCCACCAGCTCGGCGGGCATCAACCACGCCATCCCCACTTGCTCTTGTTTTCTGATGGCGGTGAACAACAAAGGATAAAAACATAAGGAAATGTTGACTGACAATCCCTTGCACCATTCGAAGAAAAGGCTTTTCAGATACAACAAAAGGAGTTATTTTTTCTTCCTCCTTAAAGCTTGTACAAGCCAAAAAACAACAAGGAGAGACAGTGGTGTTAAAGATTTCGTTACAATGAAGGAAGGAGAGGCAACAAAGCGGACGGAGATCACAAAGAAACAAAAGGGACAGCGACAGAAGGAGGAAGGAAAAAAAGGATACAGCACGGCGGATTCCCGGGTGGTCGCCCACCCCAGTACTAACGCCGCCTGGCGCAGCTTAACTTCGCTGTTCGGATGGGAAGCGGTGCTTTCTGCGCAGTATGGCCGTATCCAACAACCTTTGTCTCCACTTCTATCCTCATCGTGTGCCAGCGGTCTAGTGCCAATGAAGAACATGTACTGATGGCCAAATAAGGGACAATACTGGACCCCTCTTGAGAGTGAGGAACCAAACTGCACAAGCACAAGAAGGTCACTATAAGAGGATGATATCCCATCACGGATACTCTTGTCGCGCTTTCCAAAACCGAGTTAAGCGCTTGATTGTCTCTCGTTCCTCTTCCTCTCGCGCTTTCCTTTCTTCCTCCCGTCGGCGTATCTCTTCCTGACGACGCTGCCTTCTTTCCGCATCTTCTCGCCGCTTACGATCCAGCGTTTGCTTCAACTGAGCCAGCAGCTTGCGCATGTCATCATCGATATCGTCGAGCTGGTCACCTGACCCAAGGCTACGCCCTCGTCGTTTAGATTCCGTAAACACCTTGTCGCCGATGGTAACCATGCTCCTGTGCCGTCGGTGCCTTGACTGCTGTTCTCGACGTCGCGGCTCAGACTGCGGGCTTCGGATGATTGGCCGAATGGCATTGTCTGTTACGTTTTCCTGTTCTTCACCGGCTCTATCCGTTGCTTGGTCGAGAGAGTGAGAGGGGCCGAAGACGACTTGCCACTCAGCGTCTCCGCGCCTCTTTAGTTCCGCAGAGGTCATGAATTCGGTCCGTGAAGTCGAGGTGGATCGTTTGCGCTTTACGCTGCCGGATGGAGTCTTGTTCGTCCGTTCAGTAAGCCGTTCGCCAGAATCCGTAAGGAAGGCATCGACATTACCTTGCTCGTCGCTGCTACTGACCAGAGGTTCGCTGCGCGAAGATCTGATAGGGTGGGCTGTCCTCGCATCAGAGATAGCATCATCACCGGATGATCCCAATTTCCTTCGCGATTGAAGCTTTCTGCCCGAACGAACTGGACTGAGTGCCAGCTGGCCGAACTTCGTGAGATTCTCTTGACGCTTTCTCTCTACCCACGCCTGAAGATCTCGCACTTCTTGGCTGACTCTTTTCTTAGTCGTCGCTGGTTCGTCTTCGTCCTCCTCTGCGAGTTCGTCTCCGCTCCCCGGGCTGTGAGTGACGTGCTTTCTCCTCTTGGCTCCGTTGGACTTCTTTCGTTCGACTGGTTCCTCTTCATACTCGTTCTCGTTCTCGTCTTCGTCCTCTTCAGAAAAATCGCTGAAGTCCCTTATCTGCTGGGATATAGCCTCTCCATCGCTTGCGATAATCGGAGAATCATCACCAAGCAAGCGCATAGCCTCCTTTTGGCGCTCTGTGACCTCGAGTAAGGGATCTTCGTCGTCTAGCGTCGCATCGTTGGGCTTTTCTCTCTGCGATGCTGAATTGGAAAGACTCACTCTTGGCGAATCCACATGAGCAGGAGCATATGGTGATTCACTTGCCCGATTCCCAGGCGAAGCCTCTGCGCCTGATGCTCGATCCTGTGATGATGCGGCATGAAGGGGATAAGGCACGCGCGCGATGGAATATTTCTTCTGCTGACTGCCGCCGTTCTGTTGCGCTGGGGGAGTACGTCTTCTCCGATAATAGCTCACGTTCACATTAGGCTTAGGCTTTGCGCTTTGAGGCACTGACTCGGCTACCTTTCCCTCCTGTCCATTTTCTTCATCTTCGTCCGCATCACTTTCATCCATATCTCTCCTCTTTGATTCTGACTCTGCTTCTTCTTCTGGCTCTTCTTCTGCTTCCTCTTCTCTCGTCTTGCCTTCTGGTTCTTCACTGTCCTTTGTGGCCTCTACAGAAGTTTGGCTGCCGAAGAGCTTACGGCTTGTGCGGCGCGACTTAGTCGACTTTGGAGGCCTTGGAGTATCAAAGTCCAAGCTGGAAAAGATAAGGCATGAGACAACAAGGCAAAGTTTACAGCAGAGTACGAACAAGGCGCATCTACCTGTCCTCCTCGTCGCTATCAAGATCGACTGACTCTCCTTTCTTCTTCTTATGTAACTCCGACCAGCGAAGTTGAAGTGCACCTGCTGAGCGTTGGAACTTCTTCTCGAGACTCACCCATTCCTCTGAACGAACGTTGTAAGTTACCTCACCAGAGCGTTATGATCAAGTAAACGAACCACTTGCGTATTTTAGGCCTCGCTTGGTGGCCACTTTCATGAGTTTCTCCTCCTCTTCCTTAGTCCAAGCTCGTGCACAACTATCCCTGATCATATCCTGGAAGTGGGATTGACACGGTGGAGAAGCGTGAGAAACACTCTGCAGCGAAGGTAGATCACATCCAGAGGAGACTTCACCTGTCGCTCCTTTAACTTCTTGGGCGAGTCGTAATAGGTTCGGTACACAGTGATTCGTTTCCAATGGTTCTTGCATGACCTACAGTTAAAATGGAGTATCAAAGACGTGAGTTCAGCCTTCTGCTTACAAACTAAACTCGTGGCATACCGAGGCGTGCGACTCAATTTAGCACCAACCGTAGCCCAAGAAACACCTCCTTTGATCGTGTTGTCATCCACTGCATCCTGAAGAAGCTCTTCTTCCTCTGTCGTCCAGGGCCTTCGGTGTCCGTATCCGCCATGATAGTCATCTTCGTCTGAATCCTCGCGCTTCCGCCTCTTGCGAGCTTTACGAGCTTTACGAGGCCGACTTGCCACGTAATCCTCATCGACGCTATCATCCCCATCCTCTTCCTCTTCCTCTTCTTCGACCTCTTCTACCTCTTCTTCCCTTTCTTTTCTCTTTTTTGTCTTTCCCACTTTCATTTGATCTCCATCATTCTGATCGCTGGTATCACCTTTTGATCGCTTCGCTTTCTCTCTCTCAGTCCGCTTCGGTGTTCTCTTTCCCGCCGTCGAACCACTCTTCTCTCCATCTGCATTCTCCGCGATGCTCTCCTCTTCCTCTTCGTCCGCCTGCGTGGCCTGCTTATTGTCTTTGTCAGCGCTGTCGCCTCTTGCTGACTCCTCTTTTACCACCTTCTCTTTGCTTCCTTCTTGCTTCTGCGTCGGTTCAGCCTTCTTCGCTTCCACCTCGTCCATATCTAGACACTCCACCTCATTTGCCGGCTTCCACTCATCGTGCTGGGAACCCCACCCAACAAAGTGCACCCGTACTTCTTCCACGCCATTCACCGTCCTCCTGTCCACTATCTGCACTTTGTTTAGTAAACCACTACCAAAGTCAAGAATTAATATTCTTTTAAAATTAAACTTAAATTCAATACTCTTGAATTTTATTTGTTTTATTATTTTATTTATTTCTTAAATGCTGGCATTTTGTAAAATAGCATTAAAAACCTGTGAGAAATGCTGTAAAAGAACAAGACGAGGGCGGGGCACCTTGATCTCGTAGAGATCGTCCACGAGTGGACCCTGTAAAACCAGTCACGAGAGAAGAGGGGGATTCGCAACCCATTTAGTGCACAGCAAGGGAGAGAGTACAAGGGGGGCTCGAGGATTGGTACCGGTTGCACTCGGCCTCCCTTCCTCCTTCCCCTTCTCCTTCCCATTCCTCTGCGACAACACAGCGATGGCCCGAGTTATTGACTGTATTAGATTCTTCTCGTAATTTTCCCGCCAAAATAAAAAAGCTAAACTGTTTCACGAAACGTGTTTCGTTCCTTTCCAAAAAAATTGAAAGTTTCCAAAGCAGAAAAATACCGGCAAACTTGATTTCGGAAATGAATGGTTGGTTACCGAGAGAGACAAGGCAATGTCGACGGTTAATTTGTGCAGTGATGCCCTTTTGTTCGCCGTTGTCGTTGGGTGGTGTACTCTGGAAAATACAATTTTCCACGTAACGAGAAAGAGAGTGACTCGTTTGTGTCTGGGGCGAACGAGTGAAGACTGCCGAGAGGGAAGACACCACCTAGAGACCTCTCGGTGCCCGCAATTGTAGTATAATCAACTTTTCTTCTTTGGAGGGAAGATCAAAAACAAGTAAAATCGAGGGGGCGTCTCAGCAAGAATCTCGGGCAAGATGGACAAGCGACTCTCCATGGACCCGATGATGCTCCAGCAAATGAAAAGCATGCTGGGCCCGGGTGGACGGGGAGGCCGAGGAGGAGGACCTGGAGGGGCCAGGGGAGGAGGCCCTTCGTCGCCTCATTCCCCTCACGGACCCTCAGGCCTCAGTTCTCCGGGGCAAGGCCGCGGTCGTGGCAGTCCAAGGGGTAAGCTCTTCCTACTAAAGATCGAAAAACGAAATCATAAAAGAACGAAAAACGACACCAAGAGAAGAGGACTCCTACTCTTTCTTTCCTTTCTTTTGTTAGTTATGTAGTTTTGGTATTATTTTTTATTTGTCGTTTCTTTTTGCCCTTTTTATCTTGGACGCGCTTATGTCCTATTGGAAAGTGAGAGCTTACATATGTTGGAAAACAGTGGACCCACCTTCGGACGACGCGCCACCTGCACTCCCTGCTCGCGACGAGTCTCCTCCGCCAGTTCCGTTTGGTAAAGGCTCCTCATTTTCATTGTTGCTGTTTTGTAGTTACGTAACAGTATGCTCACCTGCAACCCGTTCCTTTGTAGCGGACGGTCTCGGAAGAGGAAGAGGAAGGGCGTCACCTCTGGGAAGTTCCGCACCAATTCAACCTAGCCCGATTCCTTCAGCAGAGTCGCCCAGCGTTGGCCGAGGTACGGCGTACATAGGAAATCATGAATTGAACACAGTAACCAAGCTCACGTGTTGTTTACGATGTCGCTTTGATGAACCAGGCCGAGGGAGAGGACTAGGAGCCCCATCAATGTCTGCTCCGTCACTGTTGCCACTGGCAACAGGACTCCCTCCTCCCCCGAACATTCCTCCGCCTGCTGTTCCTCCACCCTCCACACCTCCGCCTCCAGTTCTTCCCCCTCGTGATGACCATCCTGATCTTCCTCCAGTCGATCTTCCACCGCCTCCACCGCCTCCAATCAATCAAGGGAGCGGCTCTGTGATCCTTCCAGGTACGAGGATGACATTGCGCAATCTTCCGTAGCTAAGATATTGATTTTTTCCGAATGCAGGCGGGCGTGTGCGTCCCACTCCCCCTGGAGCCGCACCAGGAAGCCCTGGAAGTGTGATTTCACGGCCAGTCTCAGTGGCCCCGGGCATGATGGCTCCCCAACCTCCGGTTCTGCCTCCGCTCGGGCCAGGTATATATCAGCTCACATGTAATCAACTCAAATTCTTAATGTGAAATCGTACCAGGTGCGCCGGGCTTGCCTCCGCCTCCCCCAATACCAACTGCTAGTGTTCGTCCTGTCTCTATGCCGCCGTCGGCTCTTTCCCCGCTTCAGCTCCGCGCAAGTGCTGGCGCGGCCGAGGTACTATTTGAAGCCTTTTAAAAGCAACGAGATGACTGGTAAACTCACTCGTTGTACCTGCCTTGCAGCCACGATCTCCTTCTTTCGCCGCAGCCCAGGCTGCCCTATCGTCCCTCAATTTCGGCAATCCTCCTCCTCCGAGTCCGTCGAGTGCTGACCCACCATCACCACCCTCTCCGGTCCCAACCTTGGAAGATGATGCAAAGAACGCCAAAGGCAAGAATAGGCTCAGTGTTAGGATGGGTACTCAAATCGTGTTGGTAGTTGGGTATGATACAGATTGTTGACCTTACTATTCGTACAGGTAAGATATCAGCTATCGTAAAGAAGAAAGGCGACAAGAAAGCCGACTCACCAGAGATTTGCGTTGAGGAACCAACTCCCCCAGCTGAACCAGAGAGTACTCTTTCCGCTGCGTTTCAGAGGCTCAAGGTCTAACTGTTCATGTGCCTCCTTGAATATGATCAGACTTTGAAGACAAGAAAAGGTCACTGGAGAACCAGTTCATGCGTAAGCCAAAGGGTACTGATGAACCAGAAGAAATGCGGCGGAGACTCAGTGATGCCAGCCGTACGTTGCATGTATCAAGTGATTCCGATTTTCATCTTGTCTGATTCGATTTGCTGTTCAGGCCTTGCCGACGAGGACAGTGGAGAAAAGAAACTACCCGATAAGGGCTTAGGAGGCCTGAAGGCTAGGTTCACAATGAAGAGGAAAGGCTCGATGTCCGACGTTACCGCAGATGGAGATGATGAGCAGAGCAGTACAGAAGAACCCGTTGGTTCGCCACACACTCCCCACATGACGCCTTTTGGCAGACCCCACACCCTTCATGGCATTCCTATGGGTGGTGTACCGCTCCCTATGTTCGCTCCACCTATGAACTCCGCCGCATCTAGCTTCGAAGAGCTTCCGGCTCCTCCTGAAGAGATGTTGCCCCCACCTCCTCCTAAGAAGCCGGAAACTCCCTTCGGTAATAACCTCGCTTGTACACCCGGGCCTTGGGTTGCGTGCTTACAGCGGTATCTCACCAGAGCGGCGAACAAAGATATCGAACGAAATCATCGAAACAGAACGGAGCTACATTGCTTCGCTAAAGCGACTCATTCAAGTTTACCAACAGCCGCTCCTGGAACTGGCGGCTGCACAGGCCGTTGAAAATCCTTCCACGAAGATCACTCCAGAATCCGTCATGAAGATCTTTAGCACCCTTCCTTCTCTTCTTCCTCTAAACGAAGAGTTGCTGAACCGGCTTGAGGTAATCCCACTCGTAGAAAACCTCAAAGGATCATGTAAACTAACTTTTGTCTGTATTTAAGGTTTGCATTAAGAATTGGAGCGAGGAGCAGACCATCGGCGACGTTTTCCTAACAATCGTATGCTCACATTTCGTTTATGTGTACGCTTGTATGCTGAGTGCATCTCTACGCAGGCCCCCTTCTTGAAGATGTACGCTGATTACGAGAACCGCTATGAGACGGCACTTTCCATCTACACCAACCTCATGAAGGACCAGGCGTTCGGCAACAAAGTCAGGGTGCGTTTTGTGATCAGTGCGGGGTTTTTTGCCATTGCGCTAACAAACGAGCAGGAATTGGACGAGTTGGTGGATGTCAGAGTAGAGGCTTGTCTAATCATGCCAATCCAAAGAATTCCTCGATATAAGCTTCTCCTGGAGGATATGGTCAAACATACCCCGCAGGAGCATCCTGATCACAATTTGCTCAAACAAGCGCTTGCCAAGGTTAGCACACTCATCCCTACTGCATAAAAGGCTTCGTAAAACTGATTCGGATGAAATAGGTTGATGATGTAGCGGTAAAGATTGATCAAGGGCTGCAGGAGTATGAAAAGCAGCAGCGATTATTGGAGATCTCCTCCCAGTCCAGTTTCGTACGTTTCTAATTCACCCAAAGCCCTTGGACCCCTCTCTCATTCAACTCTCCATAAACCAGCAAGGACTCCTCGCTGCTCACCGTCGCTTATTGCGTGAAGGTGAGGTAGGCACGGCTGCTGTTGGTGCAGGAAAGCTGCAGCTGATGCTATTCAACGATATCCTCGTGCCCTTCGCTAAGGTACGTCTATCCCTCTTAGCGGAGAAGATTAATCCCCGCTAACGTTGCTTGCTTATGCAGTCTAAACTGTCCAAAGTGGGCACGACTTGGGATCGAGTCCGTAAGAACCTTGCGGACTCTAAGGAATTCCAATGGCCCCTAGAGTTGATCTGGCTGAAGGACGATCCCTCCCTTGGTATGTTTAAGGCCGTTCTTATCAAGCCTAACAGTCAGTAACTTTAATCTCTGCCCAACAGATAAAAAGAATCAGTTCTTTTTTGATATCATGGGCCCGTCTAAGGTCTACAACCTCAAGTTCAACACGGCTGAGGAAAAATCTGCCTGGCTTAAGGATATCCGTTCAGCAATGGAGGGAGCCAAGAATATTCAACAGCATCCTATAAATAAGGTACAGTTAAGTTTCCTGCTTTTCGCTATTCTCCATCAGCTGATGGAATTTCCCTCCTCAGGACCTTGGCGAACGTCGTTGGGGTGTGTATCAATTCCGCAATTCCGTCTTATACGAAGGAGACTGGCGATCTGGCATGGTATCTCAGCGAATCCTTCACACAATTATCATAGAAAACGACTGACGTCGATGATAGATTGATGGCAAAGGTGTCATGAAAGTGCACGGTTCCACCTACGAGGGCGAGTTCGTGGAAGACAAGAAGAGCGGTTACGGTCGTATGGTCTTTTCTACAGGCGAGATCTTCGAAGGCGACTGGAAGGACGATGTTCCGAGTACCAAAATCCTTTCATTCTTCTGTAAAGACGAGTATCTGATTGTTATCTTGCCCAGATGGCTCTGGTGTTATGTACTATCCTTCGGGAGCTAAATACTCAGGTGGCTGGAAGGATGGCAAGCGACATGCCAAGGGCGACATGGTGTATGCCAACGGTGATGTGTACAAAGGCAATTGGTCAGATAACTTGCCGAACGGCCAGGGTCAGTTCACAGGCATCAATGGAGCTCATTACACAGGAGGATGGAAGGATGGGAAGGTTCAAAGCGCCTTCACTATGGTTAGCTTTAGTGCATTGGCACCACTAACACTCATTAACGTTACAGTTTAATGGAAAGGGCCATCTCACGTTGCCAGCTGGCAAGACCTACTCAGGCGAGTGGGCGAATGGCAAGCGCGATGGAATTGGTACCTACTCTGCAGCGAGAGTCCAATCGCCCTTTCTTATTCCTGCCCTCTTCCAGGCGTGTACAAGCAATACCTGAAGCAGGATCCATCGGTGACCATTGAAGAGTACCAAGGACAATATCTCGCAGATCAGAAGCATGGGCTTGGAACCCTCACCAACGTTGACGGAGTTTACGAAGGCGATTTCGCCAACGATAAGAGGGAAGGCAATGTACGTGCGCTGATCTTTTCACTTATCGAATCGAATGGGCAGCTAATTGATACTGGTTTAGGGTACGATGAGATACGCGGATGGAAGCGTGTATGTAGGACAATGGAAGAAAGGCGTCCGAGAGGGAACTGGCACATTCACCGCAAAGACGGGGTATGTATTTCCTTGCTTAGTATTCCGAGCAACCTCCCCTTACTCTTCTCTTCTTTGTAGCTATCTTATCAAGTACGAGGGAGAATGGAAGGGTGATCGACGACATGGCAAAGGCAAGGCCATCTATTCCGATAACTCCATTTACGAAGGCCAGTTCCATAAGGATGTTGTACGCTTTCTCTTCAACTCCTCTTCAGCATTCTTCGCATTTAAGTATTGATTGCACTTTTCGCAGCTCAATGGAGCCGGTGTATGGGTGAACGGATTGACGGGAGAGCGATACGAAGGAAAATGGCGCATGGGCTTGCGAGAGGGCGCTGGTGCCCTTTACTTCAAGGACGATAAGGAGAAGGAGAAGGATCCCGCCGCCGCGGCGCTTTCTGCGGCCGTTGATTCGGCTCTTTACAACGGCCCCGCCACAGCCGGCCCGCTGGAACCCAACTCAGGGTCCGGCATTGTTGGTCAGCCTGGCCTCGCCGCCAAGCGCCAGCCATCGCTATCCGGCACAGCCAAGGATCCGCTCCTCACCAACCGCAAGCTGGCTTTCATCACCGCCATCCCACCGCCCAACATTCACGTAGAGATGCTCATGGACTGACGTCTGGCTTGTTAACTGTCCTCCGGATGATTAAAATATTTGCCCTGATTCGAAACATATTTTCTTGATGTTTCCTCCAGTTTTCCGCCAGAGTTACGAGGCCCTTCCCAGCCACTCAGGCACGAGAGGCAAAAAATATAAATTACACCCAAACAAAGGGAGTTTGCTTAAGCACATCATCCACACACAAACACAGCATGTCCAAGCCAGGTTTTGTTCGTACTACTATTGTGAGGTGGGTCAAGGAAGGTTCCGAGGCTCATTTCCTCTCGCGCATGCGAGACCTCCGACAGCTCGCCCTCAACGCTGACGGTACGTCCTCTCCGGCTACCACCAGCACGAAGTGGAGTAGCGGTAGCGTGGGGAAGGCTGACCACCCCTTTGAACGTTTTACTGCAGGTTTCATTGGAAGCGAACAACTTTGGTCGGTGGAGCACAAGCACAAGCACTTGACGACGCAGACGTGGTCCTCGCTGGACTCCTGGCAGCGCTTCCGCACTGACCCGAAGCGTCTTGGGCTGGTATTGGCGCCTTTGTTTGCTCTCTAACAACACGCATGGTTCTGATGGGTGGGGGGGAATAGGTCAAGGAACTCCGCGAACATCTCACCGACGGCCAGGTAGAGGACATATACGTGCCGATCACAAAGGAACGATTTGGGGTCGACCTCTCTGAACTTCAGCGACTGGGGCGGTAATGTCTAAAGTGGAGACAACATCTCTAGCTGGTACCACCAGGCTGCACCTGGAGTGAAAATGTATATCTGGTGGGTTGTGGATCCAATGAAGATACCTCGCGTAGTCCATTGTGGCACTCTGTTAAAGACAAAGGATGGCAGTGCAATGGAGGAAGGAGAGGATGCACCACACTTACTCTCACTAGCTCTAAGGCTCTTAACGACTTCCGTCACGACTCTCTTTACCTTCGCCTTCTATCCACCAACAAAGCAGATCACGAAGAGAGTAAAAGAACAAGAGGAGGAGGAAGGAAAAAAAGGATACAGCACGGCGGATTCCCGGGTGGTCGCCCACCCCAGTACTAACGCCGCCTGGCGCAGCTTAACTTCGCTGTTCGGATGGGAAGCGGTGCTTTCTGCGCAGTATGGCCGTATCCAACAACCATAGCTTCTCCTCTCCCTATCCACTATTTCCTCTCCTTGCTCTTCTTGGCGCAGTATGGCCGTATCCAACAACCATAGCTTCTCCTCTCCCTATCCACCATTTCCACCCTACAATGTGTTGGAATTGGAGCCACTGTGCCAAAAGTGTGAACACACTCTTGGGTGTGGCGTTGGGTGCTGGAGGCTGCTAGACATTGACCTCCAACACAATGGTCACTATGTCTATGTTTACCAATTAAAATATTGGTGTGATCCCCACTATTACGCTGCAGCTGGAAGGAGCCGAGCTGGGCTGAGTGGCAACAATGGTAGAGTGCGAGGGCGAAGCGCTTGACAGTGATGGTGCTTTGACAGTAATGGTGGCCTGTGAGGCGCACTGCCAGATGGAGAAGGTCGGGCAGAGCATAGTGGCTGTTGGCTGGCTGTTGCAGTCCCCAGAGCTGTGTGCTGGGGGAGTGGGTGATTGAGCTCAACGGACTTTCGGCCTCGGTGAGCACGGCGTGCACTGGGGCATGTTCTGGCGATCCTTACTCCAGGCTGATCTGCTTGATGCTTACGCTGCAATCTGGAAGTGTGCCAAGGTAGAGGATCAGTGTTAAAGCTCAAGATTCCTCACCATCAGCTGTCAACTGTACCAGCGTCATTGCAACGGCCTTAAGATGAGTTTTTCAGTTGCTGCTTGTGGATGGTGGAGGCCATGCACCATCCTTCTTATTCAGTGGACTGGGATAAGGGAAGCGGTAGCCCGTGAGAGGTGGATGGGGTGGATGAGAAAATGAGATGGTTGTTGGATACGGCCATACTGCGCAGAAAGCACCGCTTCCCATCCGAACAGCGAAGTTAAGCTGCGCCAGGCGGCGTTAGTACTGGGGTGGGCGACCACCCGGGAATCCGCCGTGCTGTATCCTTTTCTTCCTTCCTCCTCCTCTTCCCTTTGTTGTGATCTTTGCCCTCATCATGATCTCGAAAACCTACAGCCTCTTCTTCGCCACAGTGGTGCAGATGGTCTTGAACCAAACCTCAACTTTGCGCCATCCACTTACTTAGCCAGCCCCCCAATGGTGTATTATCATTAGCACCTGTTTTTTCCAGGCCTGATGAATTAGTGACCGAATTTGTCTGCTTGTTTCATTCGTTTGTCAACGCTGAAACGAAACACCTGAAACTCAGTGCAGCTGCTCTCAACGAGTGAACTGAACGGCAGGGCACTCTGAGAGCTTGCAGCCAGGAGAGACTGCACTGTTACTTCCAGGAGTTTCCTCTTCTTCCTCTGTTCCATACGGGAGAGCGAAAGGTGAGAGAAAAACAGCGCACCGCAATAACATGGAGGAGGGAGGAGGGGGGAACTTCCTCCAACAGCTGCCGCCCGAGCTGGGGGTGATGGTGCTAGAGTTCCTGAGCCCGCGCGACGTGTGCCTCTCGTACGCCCCGCTCTGTCGGCACACCCACGACTTCCACAACCAGTCCCTCCTCTGGATGCGCTTCCTCAAACGCTTCGTACCACTTCCCTCAATTTATCATTTATTATTGATTATTTGGGACGTTATTACTTGAGTAAATGATATATTAATAAAGTAACTTAAATAGAAATAAAATAAACGGTAAATTTAATTTAATGTATTAAAGTTCGGCGGAAAATTAAATAATATATACATATTATTTTTGAAATATATTACAATATAACATTATTATTTGAAAATAATCTTCATTTTCTCGCGCGGCACAGGTGTTTCAGCCGCGCTACTCTGAGGAAGACAGCCTCTGGGTGGAACCAGGGCAGAAGAGCAACTCTACAGAGCAAGAGCAGTGGCAGCGGACGTGGCTCATACACGCTGGGATGACCGTCGATGAGGCTCTCACCCGCTCCCATCCTGTAGACTGGAAGCTGGAGTACATACGCCGTGTCGTACGCAGCTGCACTTCCCTTGGGGATCATTCCATGATGACCGAGCACAGAGCGTACTGACACTGTTTGTTCACTAGACCTTTAGCTTGCTCGTGATCGGCCATCACGGAGGGTACGTAAGTGTTAATATCATGTAGCAGGAAACAAGTTGACTGATGATCCTATTACTTTAGCTCTAAGTATGATGTAAGCCTTTGTAATCAGCTTCGACAGCAGGGCGTCGCGCGTGTGGGACTCTGCCGCCCTGATTCCACTTGTTGTCCTCCCTTCTATTTCATCAACAGATGCAAGGTCATTAGCTAACTCAATGTGATTGGAACAGGCGAGATATCACAAATCCCTGGCGTTAAGCTGGTACCGTTTTCAGAAAGAGTTGCACAGGGTTACAGAACTATATTGATTTACTTTGCCATGGCCCCAAGCACTTTAGTACCTTAATTCATTCTTTGACAGAGATGATCCACTTGCATCTGACTCCGTTTTGTCGGTGACAGACTGCCGAAACTCTTGGCAATCTGCTCTACGACCACCTGCAGAGTGGCGGCGGCGTGGTTATGTGTTGCTACTCCTACTTAGAGGAAAACCAATTGCGCGGCAAATGGGCACCATGCTTTTACCCCATGCCCAGTTCTTCCTTCAGCACACCTCTTCCAGCAGTTCGACGCTCTCATCCTCATCGATTTGTAGTAATAGCTTGAGCTAATAAGCTCGATATCCAGATCGACACAAATCTGGGAGAGCACATCAGCGATCATCCTATCATGAATAACGTCACCAATGTTCGCATTGAACCTTCTCGTGACACTGCTCGCTGTAAGACCACACCACGCCCGGGCACACAGATAATCGCTCGTTATGGTATGAAACCCTCACTCATATGGATAACGGTCATCATTCCAACCCATATCTTTCTATTGTTATGCAGCGGACGGCCCGCCCTTGGTTGTACTCTATGACTCGGAAGCCAACAAGGCTAATGCAGCATCAGTGGACAAGAAGCCCCCGACCGCCAATCCCGAGTGGGGGAAAACGGTTTATGTCAATCTGGTAGGTTTGCTTCCGTCATGCAACAACCTTGAGTGTCGCTAACTCATTTTGTGCAGTTCCCAGTAAGTAATGAAGAGGAGAGACTTGGAGGCTGGTACCCTCCTGCCCCACAGAGCGACATTCCACGTCTTCTCTACAATGCTGTCACCTATGTCGCACGAACAGAGTGAACTCACGAGCAGAACATGAACCTTAACATCTTATTCGGACATTGGGGGCAGTGTGAGAAGATGCTTCTCTTTTACTTTCATGTATACAGTGCCGGCATGTTACTTCTTCTGGAAGACGCCAGTGAAGAGGTATTTGATCCCGTCGCGCTTCGCGTTGACACTCAAGTGAACAGCTATGATCGAGCCATCCTTATGGACCGCTACGACATCCCGCCCAGTACCAATTATCTTGCCCTCGCCTGTGCGAATGTAGTTCATGATGTAACCATCGTGCTCCCTGCCAACCACAATCGACTGTATCAGTTACTGATCGTTAACAAGACTTAACAGCTTGACGAACCTGCCAACGGCCGGTGGCATGAGCATGGATACGTTGCGTCCGATGACTTCGAGCAAGCTGTAACCAAAGAGGTCTGAGCACGCCTTGTTGAAGGCATGAATCTTGCCTGAAATCGGAAAAGTATGTCAAATCCAAGAACCGATCCAGCGAAGACGGGAACAAGTCTTACCAGCTTCATCGATGATAACGGCAGGGACAATAAGCGTGTCTAATACCTCGCGTTCTTGTTGGAGGACGCTCTTCTTCATTTCCAGCTCTTCTTCAACATCTCTCATGATACCGGTAAAGTAGCGACGGTCGGGCCCGATCTGCTGCTCGGTGAGCGAGAGATGTACTGGAACGATCTCTCCGTTCTTCTTCTGTGCCACTACGTTACGGCCGACGCCCACCACATGACCTTCGCCGGTCGTAAGATATCTCTTGATATACGAATCGTGCTTTTCTGTTTACAGGAGGTTATCAGTTACGAGTAAAGTGCCGCTGAGTAAATGTCAAGGTACCTCCAATGGATGAAGGCATGCAAAGCTTGATGTTCTTGCCAAGGATCTCCTCCTTGGTGAAGCCCAACTTCTCAGTTGCGGCCTTATTCCAGAATCGGATGATGCCGTTCTGATCAATCACGACGGTGACATCGAGCAGGCCATCGAGAAGACTGAACATAGCAGTGTCAGGAGAGGCTGAGGTCATGACTGAGGCTGCAGCTGGTGTGGAGGTGTTTGCAGCGGGTGCGGCGGAGCCAGACACTACGGGACGGATCGTCGCGGTAAAGACTAGGTCGTCATCGACTTTACTCTCGCTGATAGAGAGATGAATGGGGAATTCGTGACCATCGGCATGACGAGCAGTCACCTGTCTACCGACGCCGATAATGTTCTTCTTCTTGGTGCGACGGTACGTTTTCAGGTATCCGTTGTGCTCGCGCCCTACATCAGGCGGCATGAGCATGTTGACGTTCTTCTTTAGAACTTGTTTCTTGCGGTAACCGAAAAGTTCCTCGGCGCGTTTGTTGAAGACCAGTATCTTGCCCTTAGCGTCTATGGTTACGACGCCATCGATCATTGTATCCATGATGTCGGCATTCCTCTTTGACACCTTCTTCTTCTTTTCGGTAAGGTACAACTTGAGTGAACCTGAAGGTGACAACTCGTATGAGCTGATGTACTTCTAATTTAGGGTTAACATCAGAACAGACGCACCTGCACCATTCCACGACTTGATAGCACGACGGATGGCCTTCGTGTTCCTTATTTGAATGAAATCGCCCTCAGAGTCCTTGTACTTGATCTCCATCCGTTTTCCGTATTCCTTCTTGATCTTCTTGCATAGCTCTTCGAATTCCACCATAGGCGTCACATGAATGAGCGAGATGTCGTCCTTGAAGATGCACTTGAGCGTGAGCTGTGATCATATCAAGACAAATTTGGTCTTAGACATGTCTCCATTCATTCTCACCCACCTTGTCTGGTACCTTGTCCTTCTTCAACTTCTCCCTCATGCCCTCAGATACAGCGCTATTTGTGGCTGACTGTCGAACAAAGCGAGGAGTGTTAAACGACTCTCTAAGCTATCTTAACTTGGTGAGTTGAAGGTACCGAGTGCGAAGCCCTAGAACTTGTAGAGTGAGAAGAATGGAGAGAGGACGTTCCAGAGGACTGCGAGGAGGTCCCATCCTCCTCCTCATCACCTAGCGGATCAAGACCGTGCTGCAGCATCTTGATGCGCCTCTCCAGCTTCTTCCTGTGTCCCACCTGTTGCACTCTTGGTCAGCCGTTCGAACCTAACATGACACAGCTTTGTTGCATATAAGAGAGTTAGGGTACCTTCACGATACCCAACGAAGCGAAGTCCGCTTGGTCGAGCTCCTTGAGCTCACCTCCGGAGACGGCGTTCTTCATGAACTCAGCGCGGTACTCGCTCATGTGCAGCCAGTCCAGCCACACGCCTACATCGGCTACGGTCCATTCGGCGGGGTCAACCCTACGCAGCCGCGCCAGGCCGTACGCCGTGGTACACTTGGAGTTCTCCATCGCGCGCTCATGTTCGAGAAGACCGTCCAAGGTGAGTGGCGTCCCTCCGTCGCTGTTGGTGGAGACGTTAGAGAACTGGCCGGACCACCGTTTGGCGGAGCTACTTGAGGCGTTGCCTGTCGTCTTGGTATCGCTCTTCTTCTTCTTGCTTTTGACGGCCTTCATCTTCTAGGTCTCCTCCTCCTTAGGCGTCTGTTCGAGAACCAACAACCGGAGCCAGCCGACCACGTTAAAAAGTGAAGTCGACGATCCCGGGTAGTTCTCACAGAAAATCCACAATAATCTCATCCAAACGCGCCAATCCGGGGAAGGCACAAAGATCATATTCTAAATTCTTACATTCTTGAAAGTCCTGTATATCCTGGAAAGACCAAACTCCAACACAGGACCAGGGGGCATAAACCAAGGGGGGAGGCTGCGTTGATTTTGTCCTTGCAATCATCTTGTCTGGAAGACGCGCACTTCAGAATATATAATTAATTCTCGTCATGTCGTCGTGGAGAGCTGCCGGATTCTCGTACCTTCGCTACACGAACACCTGCGCCATCCTCACCCGTAGGGCCCTCAAGGAGCCCTTCCGCACCAGGGCCGCCGACCGAGACTCCGTCAACATAAAGGCCGAGCAGTGGCTTCAGGGCAAGGGCCAGGACAAGACCAACCTCAAAACCGTCAACGAGCTCGCCCCCAGCCATGGCCACTAAGTCATCCTGTTCCTCTTAGTCCTCCCATCTCCCTTTTTTTTTGAAGGGGGGATCTGCCCGTCTTTTCATGCTGGCGCTTAAGAAATGGAAATGTATTGGCCAGTTTCAATTCTCCCATCTTTGTGGTCTTAATCTACGTAGCAAGTGGAATATTTATATTTGTATTTTATGTCATTACTACCGCTTCTTTTATTTATTTATTGTTTGTTTGTGGCTTTGGGCCAATTTCACGATTTTTTCGAAACGATTTCGATTTTCCTGCTTTTTTCGCTTCGCAGTTCGGGTACTCAGGACGGGTTGGCGCAGTGTCGGCCAAAGGCGTGCTTTTGCTGTTAAACACCAAGCGATGGAGGACTTCATCCCTCTGTCCGGAGGAGGATCTGGTGGAGGGGACAAGGCCACCGGTGGTGCTCCATCGAAGGGCAAGAAATCGGGAGTGTCGCTGCCTCCGGGCGTGGTGAGCATCGATGAAAGGAGGCTCAAGAATGAGAAGAAGAAGGCCATCCGTGACAAGAGGAAAGCGGCCCGGGCGCTCAAGAAGGAGCGGGACAGGCAGATCAAGCTGGAGAAGCAGCGACGCCACAAGGAGCTCAAGGCCAAGGAGAAGGCCGAAATCAAGGCCAAGATTGCGGCCGCCGTGGCCGCCGGCAAGTTGTCCCCCGTAGGCCCGGACGGCAAGAAGGTCAAGCTCGACAAGATGGCGCTCAAGAAGCTGTGGCGTATGGAGCGCAAGGAAGAGCGGGCGCGCCGGGAGGCCATCGTCGCCGCCGGCGGGAGGCTGCCGCCCAAGCCCCAGCCCAAGAAGAGGAAGCGCGATCTGGAGAAGGCCGAGAAGAAGAAGCTCCTGAAGGAGAAGGCCGAGCAGAAGCTCAAACAGAAGATGAATCAGAAGCAGAAGAAGATCGAGAAGAACCGCAAGCGGAGGGCCAAGAAGAGGCAGAAGCTCGAAGAGGGAGAGGCCGGAGGAGCCGATGACGACAAGGAAGCCGAGGACATGGACGTCGAGTCGGGTTCCGTAAACGGCGAGAAGAAGAAGGAGAAGAAGGAAAAGAAGGAGAAAGAGACGAAGAAGAGGAAGAGCTCCGGCGAGGACTCTGCCGCAACTACCAAGTCTTCCGATGACGGTGGCAAGAAGAAGATCAAGAAGGAGAAGAAGGACGCTGATCAGGGAGATACGCCCAAGAAGGAGGCCGCCACTCCGACCAAAGGAGACAAAGCTAAGAAGTCGGAGAAGAAGGCCAAGGGTCAATCCAACAAGCGCCGGAAGCTCGATCCGGACGTCAAGCCCGAAGTAAAACAAGAGCCTAAGAGCGAAAGCGAAAGTGAGAGCGAAGAGAGTGAGAGCGAGGATAGTAGCGAGAGTGAGGAGAGTGAGAGCGAGAGCTCAAGCTCGAGCGAGTCAGACAGTGAGAGTTCCGAAGAGAGCTCGAGTGAGAGTGAAGACAGCGACGAGGACGCCAAGCCTGCAGTAAAAAAGGAGCCTAAGAGCGAGAGTGAGGAAGAGAGCGAGGATAGTAGCTCCGATAGCGAAGACAAGAGCTCCAAGAACAAGAAGAGCGCTAAGGATAAGCCCAAGAAGAAGGACCAGGACGAAAAGAAACAAAATGATAGCGAGAAGAAGTACATTCTCTTCCTGGGTATTCTATCCTTTATCTCTCAGCCACTTGCGCATGTCTAACTATTACGGATGTCCAGGTAATCTTCCCTTCACGGCGAACAAGGAGACCATCTCAAATCACTTCAAGTGCGTCCAAGGTGAGTTTTCCCTCGTCACTTGCTTCCTCCATCTTGATTCGACTAATCGCGTCGTGTGCTCGCAGAAAACATCGTTGACATCCGTTTGCTTACCAAGAGGGGTACTGATCAACCTCGCGGTTGCGGCTTCCTCGAGCTTAAGGATATGCCCTCACTTCAGGTATCAGCTTTCGCCTGGACATGGCATTGTCTTCAGAAGCTAACAGTGGATTGCTTCCTCTCTTTTAGAAAGCCCTCAAGATGCACCATACCAGCATGGATGGCAGGCAGATCAACGTTGAGTTGACCGCTGGCGGTACTCTCTCGCTTAGATCTCCCAAACCAGCCCACCAGCCCACTCACACGGCCGTTGTGCCATCCATTTACAGGTGGCGGAAACAGCGAAACACGCAAGGCCAAGATCGAAAAGAAGCGGGAGAAGCTGCAGAAGCAGAGGGTACGTACATCTCCATCAACTCGCTTTGTCTCTCGTACCTTATTTTGTCACTCATCGATACGCACCGACAACAGGAGAAGCACTTCAAGCAAGCGGTCCCCAAGAAGAAGGGAAAGGGCAAGAAATGAGGCAGGCACCACGTTTTCCCTACATTTCCTTCTTTTTCTTCCAACTTAATAAAAGGAAATAATTAAGCAAACGAGACAACACAAAACGCTCAACACACACACACGCAGCACATGTCGATGTTTGTGAAGAAGGGCCAAGGTAGTGGCGTTGTATCCACACGTGGGGTATGTTTTTCCTGTTCACCTTCGCTTTCCATTCCTTCGCTTTCGTTCTTTTGCTGGACAAAATGACCCTTTTGTTTTTTTGATTTATTTTGTTTTATTTTGTTTTGTTTTATTTCAAGTTGAAGGTAAATGCTTTTTTAATTTCATCCAACTTCGCCAACTTGTGGCCTTAAATTCACTGATAAATAGGCTTTCACGCAAATAATTACAATTTCCATATTTCGGTCAGGATGGCGGGCTCGTGAGCCCGGGAGGAAGGGACCGGCCGGCGGGGTTAGGATCGAGGAAAGGTGGCCTCTATAACACCCTCCCGCATGGTGGCTCTCCTGTAACGGTACGTCCGAGGTTTATGCCTGTGATCCCTGCCCGTCTTAAAGACCCCGTAGCTCACCGTGTGCGGATGACGTGCAGGAAGTGCTTTCATCAGCTGCATCATCCTCAGGAGTTACCGGAGACCGTATTGCCGAGTATGTTGATAGCTTATCTTAACTCAACGTTACGGTCCTCTAACAGTCTGCGCGCATGTCTATGTTAGGGCCAGAGCGACAGTCGGAATCGATCGCAAAAACACTCCGATGGATACTCAGATTGCAGCGCAGTTCAAGCGTTTCCAGATCATACAGGAAATCCTTAATACCGAATATCTTTACGTGGAGGACCTCAAGATTCTGGTGAAGTACTTTCTCACTCCAATACGTGAATGGGAGCTTCTTCCATCGCATGAGATACCCCAAATATTCCTTAACATCGAGGTCATCCTTGCGTTCCATGCGGAACTGCTAGCTAAGGTAACAGACCAACACCGGCCTTGGTATGGTGATGATATTGATCCCGTGTTCTTCTCACCGTAGCTGATGAAACGTCTTGGCGTGGAAAAGATCGCTCCGGCTCGCTCCACCGGGTACTTGCTCCATGTTTTCTTATAGCTCGTTTGAAAGTCACTGGTTGACGTGTTTTAGGCGCATTACTGGTGATGTGGTGCTGGAGGCCTCCTCCAAGGGTCGTTCTATCTCTTATCACGTGGGGGACATTTTCAAGGACATGGTGCTTCTCCCCATTTTCGTTCCGTGATCCATGTGTGCTGACGATGCTGCTTCTAGTCCAAGAACTTCGTGGTGTACAAGCATTACTGTAGCAACTACAAGAAATCGATGGACGCCATTCAAAGAGCCAAGAAAACAGCCTCCTTCGCCGAGTTCCTCCAGGTATGAACATTAGGTCGTCCCTCTCTCCCGCTACATATCTTAACCTTCTGCACAGACACAAAGCAGAATTCCGGATGTAAATAATTTGTCGCTAAGGGACTATATGATAAAGCCAATCCAGCGTATATGCAAATACCCACTTCTATTCAGAGTAAGCATTCTTCCAGTCCATGGCATGTGCAATGAGATCTTACCATTTATTCATGGCGTAGAATCTACTGGAAAACACTCCCACTGATCACAGAGATTACAAACTTCAGGTTGAGTGCCTTGAAACCCTCGAAAAGATGGTACGAACTTGCTCCTGCTACATGAAATAAACAACCCTGACTTCATTGGATGACAAGGTGACATACATCAACATCTCAAGAAAGGAAGCTGAAAACATTCACACGATGATGCTCATCGAAACTTCACTGGCAAACTGCAAGGTACAGCTCCTTCTCAAGCTAAGGAGACGGTTAACAGTTTAAACATATATCGTCCCCAGATTCGACTGGCAGAAGCGGGTCGTCGCTTTAAACATGAAGGCCAACTCGCCCAGCTCGTGCAGTCGGGTGCTCGAGTCTCAGTCCGACAATGCTACCTCTTCTCCGACATCATCGTAGTGGCTAAGTCCAAGAAGGCATCGTTCCTGGGGAATAAGAACTTTTTTCAGTTCATGTGTGCTGTTTCTCTTGCCTCCGCGACCATCAAGGGCATAGAGGATCAAAAGGAAAAGGGTAAAACCCTTCCTTTTTTCTTGCTTTAAAACCATCTGACAGTGATTCATTTATGGCTAGGCAGAGCGAATGGATTCCAGCTTGATGGCTTTGTGGAAGGCAAGAAAGACGGCCAAGCGCGACAGACTCTTGTTTTCTTTGCACGAAACGCAGCGGAAAAGGACCTGTGGATGGCCAAAATAACGAAGGCCATCGGCAAGCGCACCGCGGAGCGGGAGGCCAAGGCAGCAGCGCAGGCCAAGGATAAGGAAAAGCAGGAGCTGCGTGAAGCAGCACAGGCAAAGGACAAAGAGAAGCAGGAGCTGCGTGAAGTGGAACGACTCAAAAGGAAGGTTGAGAAGCAGCGCAGCGTGATCGAGAGCCTGAAAAGCTTCATGGAAAGCGAGTTCGAGGAGAAGAAGTCCATGCTCTCTGAAATCGAGAAACTCAGAGCTACCGATCTTGAGAAGGAAACCGAGATCAAGCGACTGCATGATGAAATCGCTACACTTAAAGCGGCAGCCGAGGAGCAAAAGAAGGCTGGCAACACAGAAACACACGCACGGCCAGCAGCGATAGGACTTCACAAATCAGCAGAGGCGAGCACGGCAACTGAAGATGACTCCGATAAGCGCGGCTCAATGGCCTTCTTCAAGAACATGAGTCAGGGTGTCGGGAAGTTGCTCGAATCAGAGAAAGCCAAGTTCGAAGCCGAGCGTAAGGAGAAGGAAGAGCGCGAAAGACTCGAGAAGGAAGAGCTGGAGATACGAACGCGAGCAATTCGGTCAGACAGCATACTCATGGAAGATGAGTGGATCCAGAAGAGAACGCAGATTCTCTCACTGGAGGAATTACTTAACAGCGACAACGATGATGATGACGCAAGCGACAAGACAGTAGACGCCAATGCTGGCGGCACGTCGGAGCAAGAAGAAGCCGAAGACGAGGATGAGGAGGATGCTGATGAAGAAGACGAGGTGAAACATTTCTACGAAAGCAGCGATGCTAAAAGCGGTACTAGTGAGGAAGTCAAATCGAATGCAGCTACCGGTGAGGCGCAGACAGACGAACAGGAAAAAGCTGAGGAAGTCAATTTGTTTGAGTTCATTGCTGAGCAAGGTGATACGCTCGGCGACGGAACGAAGGGCGAAAAGAAGAGCGGAAGCCGCCGATCGAAGAAAAAGGGACGCTTCGCCACTCCCAGCAAGATGTGGCCATTCAAGAAGCCAGCATCGTCACCATCAGCCGGCCTCACGGCCCCTCCGTCCGTTTCCGTCACTCCTTCTGCTCCTTCTGCGCAGTCTTCCCGTCCACAGTCCACTGCTGGAGCTGATCAGAGCACCCTCTCAGCTGCACCCTCATCGCCTTCAAGCTCGCGCAGCGCATCATCAAACACTGTACCCACTCGCATACCACCACCCGTTCCTGCTCGTGCCCCGAGCATGCATCTCTCTACGTCAGTGACCCTTCCGGCGGTTGCTTCGCCTCCCACCATTGCTCGGCAAGCCAGCATGCCGGGTGAGCTCGGCAGTGCAGCGAGCAGCGAAGATGAGGAAAGCGAAGGTGACGACTTCCTTGAAGACGACGAGCTCGGTGATCATCTCAGGGTCCTGCGCGATTCCAATGTGGATCTCGCCACCAGACGCACTCGCGCCTCCATCATGCTCTTCTTTGGTAACAAGTGATCGTCACGCCTTGTTCAGTTATCGAGAAACATCTCGAATATGTAATGTATTTGTCGACATCGCTTTCCCGCCAAAACTCGAGCCGGTAGTTTGCGCGCCAAAACGTAGCGGCTCGGTTGCGTTGTGTGTGGGTGGCGCCTCACCGGCAGTTAGTACTCAAGGGTAGCTTGAGGGCGGAGCACATATAACAGACACTCACTAACCTCTGTTACACGCAAACGACCCTCTCTCAGCATCTCTGAATCCAAAAGGAAGTCCAGCCTCACGTTTAAGTGCGTTTGAGATTGGCTGTTTTCCCAAGAGTGAGGGATTGGAGACTTGCAGCGATACACACATCTCGGCATAAATATATAAATAATTACTAGAATAACAATCACAATCACAATGTTCACCAAGAGCAAGCGATTCACGGAGAAGGCGCCAGAGATACCCGGCCCAGGGTCCTACGATGTCAAACCGCTCACATCCGGCACCTCCGTTCACATCCCAAGGAGCAAGAGATGGAACGATGAGCAACCAGGTATGTCATCATTTAAATTCAATTCTCTTATGGTACTAATTGACGCGATCTCTGACCCAATTCGTTTGCCGGCAATCACAGATACGTCGACCTGCAGCTCAGATCTCAGCATGAGTCGATCAATCCTCAACGCCAGCGTGCGTTCCAATGCCAGCGTGCTCTCCACCGCCGAGCCGGTTCGACTCAAGGCCAAGATCACCGAACAGAAGGCTCAGCTGGCGAAGCTGCGCGCTGAGGTACTCCTTGGGCTCTGCCTTTTCTCGGCAGCACGAGGCGAGGATGTAGACTGTGTCTCTCATTCTCATGTGATGGTCTTCATCTCTGAATGCAGAAACTGGCGGCCGAGAAGGAACTGGAAGTCCACAGCAAGTCGCTCGAGAAGGCCAATGCGCTGTTGAAGGCGCACGAGGACAAGCTCGCTCAGCTGGTAAAGGAGAAGACCGGGCTCCTCTCTGAGAAGGCCACCTTCGAGAAGGAGAACAGGGACCTCCTGAACAAGATCGCCCTGACCGAGAAGGAGAAGCTTGATGAGGCAAAGCAGCGCGAGGAGACTGCCGCCAAGATCACGGATCTCAAGCAGCTCGTTGAAAAGGTCAATCGCTTGCAGCAGGTGTCGCACAACAAGGCTGAACAGTTCGAGAAGAACTACAATGCGGCCAAGACCGAACTGGAGGAGCTCAAGGCGAAGCTACACTCTGCTAAAGAGCAGATTGAGACCCAACAAGCTGCTTCTGCCGCCGAGAAGAAGAGACGAATAGAGCTCGAGCACGAACTGCAGGCTTGCGAGAATAGGTACATCTTAGCGCCCGGCCCTTCTCAACGCCCAACTGACTCAATATGTTGTTCTTCAGGCTTACTGAGATGTCGAACAAGGCTGACAAGCTAAGTGCTGAGCATGACTCGCTTCAAGGTGCTCATGAGCTTATGCGCCAGGAGAAGGTACCATACTGATTCACTCAATTGGTGGCCAAGTCTCACCTTCATCATGAATGTACCAGGCCCAGTTGGAGAGGGAGGCTCGAGCTGTCCATGATGAAGTGGAGAGCCTTAAACGGAAAATTGAGTCGCTCGAGAAGAGGAAGGAAGAGCTTCTGGAGGTCAACACCAAGCTCTCGCTCAATATCGACGAGCTACACCAACAAAAGCGTGCGGATAAGGTCAAGTCCGAGGAGGACGTCCACAAAGTCGAGGTCGAGAGGCGCGAAGCGGTTGCTCGCAAGGAAGCCGAAATCAGGAGGCTCGTTGATGAGCTCACCGATAAGGAGTTGAAGGCTGAGGAGCTACAGACGCAGATGAAAGAGCTTGCGCGCAAGTTGGATGAGAAAGAGCAAGAACTCGAAGCTATGACAGTCGCCAAGCTCAAGCTCGCGAAGGAGAAGGCCGCCAAGGAGGAAGAACTTCGAGTACTGCAGTCGCAAAAGGAGGAAGTCGAGCAAGCCAAGAGGGAGACCGAGATCGAGCTAGAGCAATCTCGTGAGCAGAGTCGGCTTCTGATGGAAGAGCAGACGCAGAAAGAAGTGCGGATCAAGAAGTTGATGGAGGAGAATGGTCGCCTTCAAGAAGAGAAGAACCAGAAGGAGCAAGAGCTGGCTCGCAACATCCTGGCGAAAAGCGCCATCAAAAAGGACAAGGCGGCTCTCGAAGAGGAACTGGATCGGCTTCACGAAGCAAAGAGTGCTCTCGAAGATCAGCACGCAAAGCTGCAAGCCAGGCTCACAGCCGCGCTTGAGATGAACGAAGATCTAGACGCTGGCAAGGCCCAGTTGATTGCTGCCCTCTCCGAGGTCAGGCAGGAGAAGGCCGCCCTTGACGAAGCCAAGAAGCACACGGAAACCGAACTGGACGAAATGACTCGTGCGCATGATGCTCTCGTTGTTGAACAAGCGGCACTCACGGAGCAGCTGAAGCGGATGAAGGAGGCCCACGATGAAATCAACGAGAAGCTCCAACAAGCTGAAGAAGAAATCAATCGGCTGTCCGACGAAGGCCGTTCAGTCGCCGACGCCAAGGCAGCGATCGAAGAGCAGCTTCAGCACGCCATGGAGCAAAACAACGAACTCGGCGTGGCCAAGAGTGCGATCGAGGAAAAGCTCCAGAAGGTGAAGGCCAAGCGTGATCACCTCGCGGAGAACCTGGAGAAGCGGACGAGTGAACTCGCCGACACTCTATCCGAACTTGCGCACGAGAAGCAGACAAGCAGCGCGCGTATCTCCGAGCTCACTGCGTCTCTCGACGAGCAGACGGAGATCCGACTCAGTGTTGAAGCCGAGCTGATCGCCCTAGAACAACGCTATGCTAGCGAGGAAGCGACTCGCAAGGCCAAGGAGATCGAGCTGGCACAGTTGACCGAAGCCAAGGAACAGCTGGAGGGCGAGAAGCAAACCAAGAAGGCTAAGCTTGCTGAACTGCGTTCTCGCTATGCTGCTCTTGAGGAGGACGCGAGAAGAACCCAAACTGAGTTAGAGACTATGACTCGGGATAGGGACCAGATTGAGGCCGCCAAGCAGGCTCTCGAAGCCGAGCTGGCCGATACGGTTAGAATCAAGGAGGACACTGAGGAGCAGAAGGCAGCCACCGAGGCGGCGCTGATCGCTATGACTGAGGCCAAGCAGTCACTCATGGCTGAGCTCGAGTCAACGCAATCGAAGCTCGCGGAGGTTGTGGAGGAGAAGGCCAAGATAACCGAGGAGCGTAACGAGCTAGAGTCGCTTCTAGAGCAGACGGATCTGCAAAGGGCGCAGGTCGAGGAGGAAAGGGACCAGAAGATCGAGGAACTGAACGAAGTTACGCTATCGCTGCACGCGCTTAAGAAGGTCAAGCATCAACTGGAGGAAGAAGTCAAATCTCTACGTAGCGATGTGGACCAGCTCGAAAAGGCCAAAGTCGAGAAGGAGCAGGAACTCGTCGAGATGACTACGCTCAAGATCAGTATCGAAGCGCAGCGGGACGCCAAGGCGCTCGAGCTGGAGGAAACAACGACCTCGATGAAGGCTACCATCGAAGAGAGGGATGAACAAATCGTCTCCCTGTCGTCTCAACTTGACGATGAGCGTGAGCGACGCGTCCAGAGCGAGGATCAGTTCGAAGAGGTGTCGCGTCTGCACGAGGCAGAGCGAAATCTACGGACCGCCAAGGAGGCCGAAATTGTCGAACTGACCAACGTCAAGCAGCAGCTGGAGGCTGATCTTCAGAGGACCGAAGCCGAACTGCATACTCTGCAGGAGGCCATGGTCGATCTCGAGAATCAGAAGGCCGTCATCGAGGATGAGCGCGATCAGGCTCAGCAGCATGGCAACAAGCTCGCCGATCAACTCGAAGCTATGGCAGCGCAGCTCGGTGCCGTCCAGACTGAACTCAAGGCCACAGAAGAGGAACTTCGGATGAAGGAGCTCGAGGTTGAATCCCTCAAGCAGCAGGCGGTTGAGGAGCGATCTCGCGCCCAGCACGAACTCGATTCCACTAAGCTTGCGTATAAGGAGGCCCTTGAACGGAAGGAGGTTGAGCTGCGCGCCATCGAGAATGCGAAGTATGTCCTTGAAACGGAGAAGAACACTAAGGAGGAGGAGCTACGCCAAGCGCTCGCTCTCAAGGTGCGCCTCGAAGTGGAACGAGACGAGAAGCAGACGGAAGTGGCCAGGCTAGAGCTTGTAAATGCCCGGCTGCACGAGGAGCGGAAGCAGAAGGAAAGCGAGCTCGCGGAGGTTCTACGGCAAAAGGAAGCGATGGAACAAGAGGCTAAGGCTCGCGAGGCTCTCCTCACTGAGGCGATAAAGACCGTACACAGCGAGGTGGACGGCATGAAAGCTCAGCAGCAGACACTTGAAGCGATTATCGAAAAGGAGCAGCAGATGCGTATCGAGGCACAGGCCAAGCGCGAGAAGGAGTACAAGGTGAGGAAGATGATGGAATCCGAATGGACGCAGCTCGAATCAGCCAACAAGCAACTCGCGGAGGAGCTCGAAGCAACAAAGTCGGAGCTGGCGGTGCTTGAAGAGAACGCTAGGGCCAAAGAGGCGACCCTCTGCTCGGATGCTGAGATGACTCTCCACACGTACTCAGAGAAAATCGCCTTCCTGGAGCGCGAGTTGCACCGTGCCAAGGCCGAGCTGACCGCCGAGAGGACTGAGAGGCATCAGATCGAGAAGGAGAAGGCCGAACGACGGAAGAAGAGGGACGAAGAGCTCAAGTCTGGCAAGTACAATCCTGAGCGTGAGCTCAAACAAGTCAAGGCCATCAATGCTGAGCTTGACAAGGAGCTAAAGAAGGTGCGCGAGGAGAACGCGCGCCTTGTCGGGAAGTAAGTACCCTTCTCTCGAGTGCACACATTGACAGCATCTGATACCCTTGTTGTGCAAACTACAGTACCAACCTGAAGCAAAAGATCAAGCGTCATGAAGCGGTCCTCCAGGAGGTCAGTCAGCTGCGAGTTAAGAACGTGGCTCTGTCCACCAAGGTGACAGAGCTTGAGATGACAGTGAATGCGCTCAAGCGCGAGAACGCCCGGCTCACGGCCGCCAAGGTTGGCGATCGCTCCATGCTGGCAAAGGATACCGATAGGTCGGTAGCTTCCTCGGCGAAGCGTAAGCTTGTGGGCGGCGCGGAGCGCATTCGGGTTGAGAAGGAGAACTGCGACACCAACACCAGCATCGCCAACACTTCTATCAACCCCTCCCGAGTAAGAGCACCGCCGACCGTCACCAAGCGCAGGATTGGCGCCGCGTCCAGAACTACAGCTGCTCCACCCACACTGAACATGGCGGAGCACGTCGCCACTGACGATATCAGTCTCATGTTGGATATCGACGATGGGATTGAGAGCGAGAACTTTGAGACGCCTGCTGCGCCGTCAACACGATTTGGAGGTCTCACATTCGATTTGACTGCCGACCTTGCTGACCTGAGTGCTATCGCACCCAAGATCCAGCGTCATGTCGAGGAGATGGAACAGGGCAACATAAACGATGTGACGAGGGATCTTCACAACTTCAACGCCAATGGTGCAGCTGACGAGATCATCATCGGTGCCAGCGACGACTAGGTGTTACTTCCTCCTACCTTGTACAGATTCTGCGCTTGCCAAAAGAAACATTGCATTCAACTTTTTTGAAGTCTTCTCAACATCTGCCTCATTTCAACAGCTTGTTGCGGTTACTAATCAGCTAAAGTTAGAATGATTACAGGTACATGGTGTGATAATGGGTCTATGGCAAGAGAGGCAAAAAGGAGCATATCCCTCTGATTCCTCCAGCTCTTGTTGCATCTCGTCAGCTTGCTGCTCCAGAGTGTGCATCTGCTGGGCAAGAGCAATTCCAAAGTTTACTCTCCTCTGTTCATGCTCCTTGATGGCCATAGACTTGTTGAAATGCCATGTTGGCACTCCAACCACATCCATGTCGTGGCGCTCTTTGCCCTTTTCTCTTTGCTTTGCCAGCCTTCGCCATACTTCATCGTGCTTTCTACCAGTAACGCCTGCATGCTTCACCATTAGCACAAATGTGACAGCAGGCACAAGAGAGAACTGGGCTAACCCTTGCTTCGTTCTGTTGAGATGCACGTATCGGTTGGGTTAATCAGGCTGTTATCTTCCTCCGTGTCGGAGCATGTCTGCACATCTGGAGCACTGCGTTGGGATGGCATGATGTTCGGTGCTACATATGCGTGTTGAAGGAGATGGAGATCCTCTGCCAGTCCTTCATCAAATGCCCGACCGGTGGCATCGATGTGCTCTTCCAGCTCTTCTTTGAATCGTGTGATGCGCTGTCGTCGTCGCTGTTTGATGGCCTTCTTTCGTCTGATCCTCTGATCCTCTTCCATCGCTCTGCGCTCACCATCACCACAATCGTCTTCCGGTGAGTACATCATTTCTTAAAAAAAAAGATGAGAACGTCAAGAAACTAAGGTACCGTAGGATGGCTTGTTCGTGGAGGCCTGCAGAGCCGAACAGCGCAACTACGTCGGTGTTTCTCTCCTCCACCACGGCCTGGTCGTGCTGCGCCTGAGCGATCTGTGCACGCACTCGCGTTCGCTCTTCTTCATCACACGCAGCGGAAGACGATGTCGATGTCGATGTCGATGTCGATGACGATGACGAAGATGTAGAAGACGAGGAGGACTTGCGCCGAGGTGCAGATAGGAAGAGGCTACCGTTGGGCGTCATCTCGATGCTCTCGAACAGGGTCCGCAGCAGCCACAACGGATACTCCTGGGACATCATCGCAAGGAGGCTGTTGTCCACACGAGGAGGACCACCGGCCGCATCATTCTCATCTGCCCCGGTATCGTCCATTTTCTCATCCTCAGAATCGTATTCATCCTTCCGTTTAATCTTTTGTTCAAAATCCAGCAGGGTTGGTCGAGCTTCTAGATCAATGGCACCTCTCTGTTTGCCCCTGCCGCGCCGTGTGGACACGAAGTTAGGGGCCGGCAAACCAAACAGACCCCACAGCGCGTCCATCTCGCTCAACCTCCCGTTTGCGGTAACGAAACGTTTTCGTTTTAATTTTTTAGTTTTTTGATCTTAATTTCAAAAAGCGTTTCAATCCCTGAAAGACATGTTCGAGTTTTCTTGTGAACCTTCCCACGAGGGATCTGGAAAGGAAGCAGGATAGGGGGACAGCTGGGCCCACATGGGGACAAGGCATGTCGCGTAGATATGTACATTGCTCCGAGCCACAGGCGCGGTGCGCACTGCTGGCGGCAGAATTGAGCCGCGCGCACAGTGGCCGTACAATAAATAAAAGGACAGAGGGGTTTTAGAGGCCGTAGAGCTTGTCCTCCTCTTCTTCCAGACGCTTCCGCACCTTATCGCCCATTTGTCTGATCCTGATAAAATAGAAAGTTGCAAGTTAGTGACGATCACTACCCTTATGGAGAGAGTTCTGTACCTGACACCGCCATCACTCCCGATGAATCCGAGAAGGGACTTCCTCTGGTCAGCCTAGTCGCGAACCCCCGGTAAGAAAGGTTTACGTACAATCCATCGATGAGCGAGAAGAACGGAATCGTACCACTTCGTCCTCAGGAGTAGCCGGATAAATAAACTTGGGGCCGGAATCCCTCTCGAAGCTGCGTCTGCCGGTGGGAGACTTGATGTCCTTCTCATAGCTGCGCCTAGGTCTGGTGATCTCTTCCTCAACATCCTACATGACCATATGCCTCGCCATCAGCACACGAACACATGAAGCGCGGTGCTGAAGTGCGGCAGTCGCGTACGTTCTCGTAGGGGATGATGACCTCCTTTCGTCCGAACAGGTCCTGGTTCGAGAACAACCTATTTACACGCTTGATGTCGGCCACCTGGAGAGAATCGGACCCACAAGGATGCCGAGCCACATTAAAATCACCGAATCACTTGGCAAACGAGAGAGAGGAGCGTAAGCGCGTACCTGGACGCCGTACTTGAGAGCGATCCCCTCCAGTGTATCGGTGAGGGCCACCGTGTGGAAAATTGGCTCTTGGTAGCCCTGGTCGGTGGTCCTCTTCTTCTCGAACGACACGCCACCGCCGTTGTCGAGAATCTTTTCCTTGCCCTTGCCCCCTGATCGATCGTCCCTGTCGGATTTCTGCGCCGATTGCTGCGACGATTGCTGCTGTTGCTGATGGTTCTTCATCTGCGCCTTGGAGGGCTGGCCCGTGATGGAGGCGATGCTGGTGGCGGCCAGGATGGCACTAATGTCCAAATCGTTGCTCTTGGAGTCGATTCGTGCCGCGGCCCGTGCCTTGCGCCGCTCGCGGTCCTCTTGATCGCGTCCCTTCCCGTCATAGTCACCACTGGTGGTTGACGTGCTTATCGATCCGTAGCCTCCATTTTTACGCATGATTATTAATGTTATTTAATTATTTAATTTATAATTAATTATTCCAGAGATCGCGTCAGGCAGGCCGCGGGACGAGATCTCGGTTTTTCAAGAAGGTCGCAGCTGATCTGCTTAAAAAAACACGAGTGGGGATGGAAGTTGGGATCAAAGGATGGAAGGAGGGAAGACTGGTCGTGTGTCTCTGTGTGTTCAGCAGGAAGCGGACTCTGTGATCTTGCTCTCTCTCTCTTTGTCAGCAGCTTCTGTTCGTCTGTCGACATTTATTCAGGGGCAGCGAAACGAAACGAAAGAACGAAAACAGATTTGCGAATTCTCCGCACCTCCGCGAGGACGAGGATCCTGACACCAACGCGACCGCGGGGGGACTTAGGGGGAATCGAGCGGAACACCATTCTTGAAAACGAGATGCTTCTTTTCGCCATTAGGTTCGGTGAGCACGCCTGGGCCTTCGATCTGAGAACGTCCAAGAACAATCAGGGTGTAAAGAAAACTATCTGATGTAATGGATTGTACTCGTACCGCTCCTTTCTCCCAGGTGCCCTCGAAAGAAGACCCAGCTTCTAAGATTATCTTACCAGTGCCGTGGTAATCCCCATTACGCCAGTTACCTTCATAGCCCAGCATCTTTTCTGTAGCTTCATTGAGTTTCTATGTAGTGGATGACTGATGCGCAAGGGTAGTACCTGGATGATACTGTTTGCCGAAGCCGTGAGGCATACCGTCGTAAATATCACCTTCGTAAATGTAACCATTGTCTTCCACTATTTTACCCTTTCCTTGTCGCATCATGCCTCGCTCGAAATCCCCCTCAAAGTAGTCGCCTTCTTTCGATCGGAGAACGCCTTTGCCGTGGTAGGCCCTGTGCAACATACCCGTGAGACGCTCGTAGTGAATGAGACAAAGTCAATGGTTTGTACCCATCTTCAAAATCTCCACTGTAAAAGTACAGGGCATCTTCTGATATTTCCTTTCCCTTACCGGTTCTCCTACCCTAAAGGCTTGTTGTTTGTACAACTTAATTGTCTAGACTTTTGGGATAGGCAGCGGGTACCCGCACAAAATCCCCTTCGTAGACAGCGTCGGTGCCAGGCACGTAGAGACGACCCTGGCCGTGCATCTGTCCATCTTCCCAATCGCCTTCATACACTGTTCCGAGATGAAGTAACTTCTCATCACCTGGCAAAGTCAAGCTGTCAGTTTACATTGGAATCTTTGCAAGACGAAGGGCAGGCACCCTTCCACCGGAAGACATTGGCGGGTAGCTTATCTCGCTCTTCCTTAGACAAGGCAGTATGATCAATGGTTACAGATCGCCCTTTACCCTGGAATTTGCCGTTCTTAAAGTCGCCAAAGTAGTAGACGGATGTTCCTTCATCATTGTCTTGCGAGTAAAGCTTGCCTGGAAGGGAAACAAGTGAGTGATAAGCTTATCCCTTTCTGTGGACCGGTATAGTAGATGCTACCTCTCCCTACGGGCAAGCCCTTTTCATCGACCATGCCTCGATATCTGCAAGATTCTTGTTAAACATGCCAGAGAACTTCTCACTGTTGGGATGGCCAAAGTACTTGGCAAGGTTGAGATCAGCGGCTTCACTTGGATCTGGCTCCTCAGCACGCTCCCACTCTTCATTGATTGTCATGCGTACCCAGTACTCCTCAGCCTGCTCGGGAGTCGGGCCGAACATTTCATCAACGTCTGTCGAGAGTTATATGAGGATCAAACGAGCTCCACCATCGGGTAAATGTGCGTACCGATCTCAGCCTCCTTTGCTTTGTCCGACGAAGAAGCCGCTCGTGCGGCCAGAGCACGACGCCAAACCATCGGCCAACTCCCATCGAACTAGAGAGCCCTGTGTTAGCGTGTTGAAGGACAACAAGAAAAAATTGATTATTTGCTATTTTATTAAAAAAGGATAAATCACTCTTGTTATTGAGATCAATTTGTACCCGAGCAAAGGAAGAGGGAAGACACATCGACGCTGGTGGCCACAACCGCCAAGGCCTCCGGGCCGCCCGAAGATGAGAAGCCATCATCCCGGCGGGGGAGGGTGCCGTGCGCAAGAGACGTGTGCATGATGGCACGGAGCCGCCACTGCGACGCAGAATCGCACGAGTCGTGCAATTCGAAAATCGAATCGATCCGCGATGCATCTTCTTCCCACTCACACGGAAAATTTGAAACAAGTTTAGAAGTTTCGAAATTGTGTGAGGTGGAAAGAAATGCTTGGAATGTGTACTTCGAAAACCAAAATTTTCATTTGGTTGAGGAGATGGCAGCAACGAGGAGGGCAAAGGGCACCCATGCCCTGGTACGTGACCTTGCGCGTTCCTTCGGTCTGCACGAAAATGCCACGGTTGCCGCGGGACAGAAGGCCTACATGCGCCACCAGTTCGAGTTTCATGGCCTCCAGACCCCCATACGGCGAAGGGTGCAGAAGGAGATTTTTACTAAGTATGAACTCGAAGACCACAAGGAACTGGCCGTGGTTCTCAAGCAACTCTGGAAGATGGAGCAGCGGGAGTACCAGGCAGCGGCCATTGATCTCGCCGTGAAGCACAAGAAGCTGTGGACTGAGGGTACCCTCAGCCCTTTTTCTTGTGTTGTTAGCCGCGGTCTCGCTGACAACGTGAGGGCGGCAGCAGAGTTGTTCGATACATTTGAATACATGGTGCGGAACAAGCCCTGGTGGGACGTACGTTTCTCAGTTGAACAGAGTCGGCCACGAGTGGGGCTGACTTGAGCCATCTTGATGTGAACAGACCGTCGACCTCATCGCGTCGAACCTGATCGGCGGGCTTGTTGCGAAATATCCCGACTTGACCTCCCACATGGACGAATGGATTGATGACGATTTCATGTGGGCTCGAAGGACGGCTATTCTGCACCAGCTCTCGTACAAGGTGTCACTCATCTCAATGCACCAAGGGTTCCTACACGTCATCGTAACTATAGTCTGCATGTTTGCGATCTCCAGGCAAATACCGATGAGGCCAAATTGTTTGATTTCTGCCAACGGAGGGCGCATGAGGAAGAATTCTTCATCCGTAAGGCCATCGGGTGGGCGCTGCGGTACGGTCTAGGCACCGCTTCGATCTTCATTCTTTGCTCACGCTTTGAAATAAGCAGACAGTACGCGAGGCAGGAACCCGATGCCGTACGTAAGTTCGTTGCGGACAACCGGGCCACTCTTTCGCCGCTTAGCGTCAAGGAAGCCACCAAGCACCTCTGATAATCGATCGAACCTAACAACAACAGCAGCTTCATTCCTGGCTTGGTTGAGGACGAGGATGGCGAGGATGCTTCCCATTCCTCAGATCAAATTGTTTGCATTCCATCTTATCTTCCCGCCTTTTCCCATCTTTTCTTTTTTTTCCTGCCCTACACGGCCAGATCGAGAAGACGTCGACTACGCGTAGGACCTGCCTGGTTGCTGGCCCCACCCCCCACCTGAGCCCCCGCGATGGAGATAGACGATCCCTTGCTCTTTTCTCCACGACAGAGAGATCACGAGTCCGACGATGACGATGTCGTATTTCTCGGCACGGTGAATAGGAAGATCGAATTTGACGATGGCAGCGATGCCTCGTCGCCCGAGTTGAGCAGCACGGGGGAACAAGAAGGTACGAACGGTGGATGCTCGGGCGGGACCGGGGGCGCTAAGGAGGGTGGTGATTCAATCGACGGACCACCCCAAATGTTATGGATCTTCGCTAACGTCTGCTTGCTGCAGACACAAAGCTACAACGCCGAGGGCGCAAAGGAAGGAAGCGGCGGTTTACCACAGGCAAGGCAGCGAGGTCAAGCCAGCACGCAGCAGCCATGATGCACGAGGAGCGACACTGTGTACTGTGCTTCGAGGGCGAGAGACCAGAACTGAGCACACTGCAGCGAGTCCTGATAAAGACGGGCCGCGCACACGGTGCTGCATGGGCACACAACGATTGCATCTACTACGCCTCACGACGGACGCCTCAGGAGTCCGACAAAGCATGCCTCTCCCGTATCGTTCACCATGCCATGGTACCCTACTGCGATCCCCTGTGTGTAATGCCAGGACTTAGCAATTTTTGTTTGAAGGCCTGCAAGGTGTGCAAGAAGACACGTGCATCTGTGGGCTGCATTGTGGAGTCATGTAGATACATCTGCCACCTCCCTTGTGCCCTTACCTCAGGTGGAGACTATGTGGAGGGCCAAGGCTTCTACTGCCCTCAACATATTGCTACTGCAAAAAAGAGTACTGATTCTATGAATCTGATCGAGTTATGCACTCACTAATAAGATCATTATAGGACTCTTGGAACTCTCTTTGTGGCCATCAAGTTCAATCAAACATATCTCTCAAAACATTTGGGATGATATTGAACCTGAAGATATAGCATATCTACAAGCTCATAAAGACAAGTGGGAAGAGCATGTTCCTTCTTTTTTTGTCCAGAATTTTGAATGTAAAGTATGTATTTTTTATAACTTTGAAGCACTTGATATTAACTTCATTTAGGTGTATATACAAGAAATACAGTTTGGACATTGGGCATATTGTCACAACTTACAAAGACGTGGTATTAACAAGCAATATGAGGTAATTCTCTTTTTTTATGTGTTATTTTATTATTAACTAATTTTATTAGGTGAGAGCACTTGTTGATATTGAAGAAGAAGAGTTGATAGGTGAATATACAGGCAGAGTTTGTTATCAAAAAGATATCAAGGGAACGTCACACTATGTTGCTAATTTTTGGTAAGTTTCCTTTTTTATTACTTGAAAAATATTAAATATTCGAAACAGGTATCCTCAAGGACTACATGGGGTTGAAGACCGGGAGTTGTGTATTGATGCAGAGTATGAGGGCAATGAAATGAGGTACATCAACTCAATAGCCCCTACAACCGCCTTCTACATAAAACAAAATGCACGTATGTCCTCCATCTGGTGCCGTGGGCAGGTAAGTTGAGATTTGCTCTGGTTGTTTGATGACTGACACAAACCTGCGCCTAGCTTCGAGTGTTCATGATTGCAACAAGGAGCATTCTCAAGGGCCAGCCCATCATCACCAACTATGACGAACACAGCAGCACCTTTTTCGAGGAGAACCACATGCCTGTACTTCCACGATTTATCGTTTCCCTGCCACCAATTCCAGCCCCGGTCCTCCGGTCAGGAAAGAAGTCTGTTGCGATGAGTCTCATCCAGCACCCATCTCAGCAGCTCACACCATCCCCAGTCCCGGTCATCAACGAGAGACAGACACGAGAAGAGCAACCACAGCAGCGAAGGAGGCAGCCTCAAGCTGACGAAACGCCCATCGATTCCCACCAGCAACGACTAAGAAAGCAGATCGAAGTCATTGTGCTTGACTAGGCGGTGAAACTCACGGTGCCGTTGCTCTATATTGGTGGCGCTTGTGTCGTCAAAGTTGCCCTGTGTGTAGGAAGTCATGCTGACCTGCGAGTATCCGCAACAAGATCCAAAAAGCAATCGCTTGATGGTGTTATCATGAAGATATGTGCGTCGTCTCGAGGGAGGGGATGAGGATAGAGACGGGGAGTCATATTCGTACCCTCACCAAAGACTCATCTTGCGGAAGGCCTGGCAGCTGCTACGCCAAGCGCCTTAACCAAATAGACGTGTTATCTTCGCCTGTTGTCCTCTGCCTCATCCTTGTGGGTCCCCTCGCGAGCGTGACCATCACCGGGCATCCTGCCAGCCCTGCACTACGCGAACGTACGATGCTCCTCTACACCAGCTACGATGACACTGAACACCGCCTGGCTCGTGGGCTGGTGGTGGGCGCTCTGGCTCCATCCTCATCTGCCTACCCTCCGTACACCGGATTGAAGAGAACAAGCTTTCTCCTGGTGAGCAGTTTGGCGTTTGCCTTTTTCCGTTATCGTGGCAAACCGCAGTGGGAGTCCTCTTATGCTTAAGTTCTCGCCGCCCATCGCAGTCAGAGATGCCAAATGTTGCACCAATCGCATCTTTTTGATAAGGCTTGCTCGCTTACCCATTCGCTAACTCCTCCCAGTGGCTAGGCAGGCCGGAGGCAATGGTGCAAACTATAAATATGGGCCACACTACGTATTTCTTTCTACATACCCACACTACAACACCATCAGCGAGAACAGGCTTCCATCAGAAGAAATGAACGTGTTCATCACTGGCGGTTCTGGGTTCATCGGCTCAGCAGTCATACGGGAGCTTCTGGCTGCAGGTCATACTGTCACAGGGCTCGCACGGTCCCCCGAGGCAGCCGAGAAGTTGGCCGCAGCTGGAGTTACCCCCCGCCGGGGCGAACTGACCGATCTGGCGGTGTTGCGCACGGCGGCCTCCGAGGCCGACGCCGTCTTGCACCTTGCTTTCATCCATGACTTCTCTGCGTACGCTGAGTCCGCCAAGATTGACTTTCGGGCTGTCGAGGCCCTCATCGACGGGCTTACCGCCAACGGATCGACAGGAAAGGTGTTCATCTGCACGTCAGGTACGCTTACACTGCCGCTCGGCCAGATCGGGACAGAGGATACAGAAGTAGACTCCACGGCGGCGACTGCACTACGAGTTCCAGCCGAGCAGGCCACGCTAGCCGCATCGAAGCGAGGTGTGCGGTCGGCAGTGATCCGCCTGCCGCCCTCGGTGCATGGTCCGAACGATCATGCATTCGTCCCCATTCTGATCAACACAGCACGGCAAACCGGCGTCGCGGCCTACATCGGTTACGGCGAGAATCGCTGGGCGGCCGTTCATCGTGATGATGCGGCTGCTCTGTACCGTCTGGCGATGGAGCGGCTCTCGGATGGGTCGGTGCCGGCCGGATCAGTCCTACACGGCATAGCCGATACGGGTGTGCCGATGAAGGACATCGCCGGGGCGATCGCGGAACTCCTCGGGCTGGGACCGGCGCAATCACGCGAGGCTGACCACTTCGGCTGGTTCGGATGGATTGCAGGGGCGGACAATCCGGTGTCGGCGACCATCACCGAGCGATTGACCGGGTGGAAGCCCACTCACCCCGGCTTGCTGGATGACATTCGTGGGCCGGCCTATGCGAGCCACAGGAAGACTGAGCACTGACGGCGATCAGCTGCTTGATCCCCTTTGTTTCATTGTACGCTTTGTCCACTGTTTCTGTAACGGTTAGTTTGTTGTCGCCACGAGCACTGTATGATGTCTTGCTCTTCTCTTGGGTACGCTCACGATGCAAGTCGAGAAGTACTCGTTAGTGGTCGATGGTTGGTGTTGCCGACCCGATGAGTTGGTCGAGCACGTTGCGGACTGAGTCCCTGCCGGCGGGGGCGTGGGCAACGGCCGGGGACTTGGGCAGCATTGGGCGGGTGGTCCGGACGGCCAGCACAATTTCCGCGTTGTCCTCCCACGCTCCTCCTATCTACATGATGACGTCATCGACTACACAGGGAGGCCAGCAAACAGCCCAGTTGCAGCGGTAGCTGGGCTCATTATATTGTCTAGACCGTTCGCTGCGGACGGTTTATGTTTTCTGTGTGATGAAAAGTGAGGGAAAAGTTGTTTTCTTGTTGTCCGCAGGTGCTCCGGAGGTGGGATGATGGACCATGACCCCTTCAGAGACAATACATGAGGAGTAACTGCAGGGGCGACTCAATGCGCACAGCCGTCGGGTGGTGCTTCTCGAAGCGACAACTCGTCGCGGTGGCGTTGGTGGTGCAGAGCGCGAGAGGCAGCAGCCCTTGCTTGCCGATCGGCTCCACCTTCTTCGCCGGCGACGGAGGTGTTCTCTTTTGAGCTGCTCCGCTGTTCGGTTCTTGGCGCTCCGTCTCGTGTCGAGGATGGCCGGAGTGTGGCGCCGGAGCAAGGCTGCTGCTGTTGCTCGTGAGGGCGGCGTGCAGGCTGCTCGACCCGTACGGGGGGCTCAACGGGGCGGCCATCTTCTCGGGAGCGTGGGGCAGCGTTTTCGAAGATAGAGATATGTACAAGGGGGGATGGGGTTGGATGTGTTTCCTTCCTCGCGGGAGGTGGAGAGAGAGAAGGAAAGGAGAGATGGAAGAGATGCAGAAGATGAAGCACCCGACGGGTTGTTGGGCGGCGAGACAAGGAGTGTGCGCTTGTGGTGACGTGTGAGGTTGTCCGTCAGTGTCAACTTTAAAGTGTGCCACCTGCAGCTGCTTACGGCGTACAAGTTTTGCTGTGCGTCTCACAACGGAGAGAACGGTGCGTTGGTGAAGGGACCGGACGCCCGCTTCCTTCCTGCTGGCGGAAAGCAAGCCTCAACAAGGAGTGACGCCCCCGCATGCCATAGGTTCGGGGGAACGGAGCCATCTCGGCCCTACCCCAATCGCTGGTCTTTCGGACACATTCGGCTTTCCTGGTTCCCAAATTTCTCCTTCGTTTGGGCCCAAATCGCCAATCCACAGAAGACTGAGAAGAAGGCCAGAAGACAAGGACGTGTTACACAGGTGATCTATCACCAAATGTTGCATCGCTTCGTGGGGTTCATGGGCGAGCCGACCGGGCATTTGAAGGCCTGCGCGAACTGGGGCAGCTGCGAGAGCGGGCCATTCACTCGGAAGCGGGCGGGAGAGTGGGGATTCGAGTTAACCTGTCTCCTCAGGGCCTCCGGCGTGTCAACCTCGCACCAGTGCAGGCCGTGAGCGATGAAGAACATCTGAGGATCAGACTTTCCGGGGAGGATCGGGGGCGGGGGCGAAGGGAGGGACTTGACGTAGGTCTGGTATGCGATGAACGCCTCGTGGATGCCACCAATGTCGGCCACGTTTTCACCCAGGGTGAGGTTGCCGTTTACGTAAAGGCCAGGCAGAACCTGAAGCAGGTGCCAAAATGGCGTAAGAATTGATATCACCACAATGCAGAGGAGAAAACATCAGGCGGTACCTGGAAGGTAGAATAGAGATTCGACACGCATTGCGTCCTCTGATCAAAACGTTGGCGGACATCCTTAGGCCACCATTGGTGCAGCTTGCCCGTTCCATCATACTGTGTAGTACGAGGCTGAGAAAGTAGAACGCAAGGGAAAAATATGGGAAGACAATGTACGTTGGATCCCTGGTCATCGAATCCATGGGTCAACTCGTGGCCCATCACGCTGCCAATACCAGCAAAGTTGATCTGCAGCCAAGTGCGCTTAAGTGAGAAATTGTCTATGATGGGCGTAACGGTAGTTCTCACCTGCGGCGGGTAGGTCTCATTGAAGAACCAAGGAGACTGCAAGATACCAGCAGGGAAAACCATTTCGTTAAGGGTAGGATCGTAGTAGGCGTTTACTGTTTAGCAACATTGACGAATATGAGTCTGGAGTTTATGTGCGAAAAGGAAGCAATATTGTTGCCATACCGGTGGAAGGCGTCATTTGCCAGCGGCCTTTGTTGACGGGGAGCTTCAACTGGGCGAACTGAACATCCACAAAAAATGAGAAATGATCACTACCTTGGTAGCGCGCAGACATCTACCTGATCCTCAACAGCGAATGAATTGCATTTGAGAAGATTGTCAACGAAGAATTCGCGAGAGATCGACAGAGAGGAATAATCCTTCCAGTGATCGGGATAGCCTGAGAGAGACGAGTAAGTGGGTCACATTAGATAACCAAGGAGTGAATGAAAGATGTACCGATGAGATTAGTGATCATGCTCAGTTTCTGCGCAGCGAGCTGGCGAGTAGCATCGTCCATCCAGTCCACACCTGTAATTCATTTTAAGCACATTCGTTGAAATACATGTAAAATGCCTGAGGGAAGAGTTACCGGGGAGGTTAGCAAGGAAAGCATCTTCGATGCGCTGGACAAGATCCTTGGCCATAACCTGTCCAAGATGTCAGCCCAGCAGCGTAACAATCGATCGAGAATTACTCGTTTCTACCTTTGCTGTCTGCGAGAAATCACGAAGCACATAATACCGACCGAGAAGCTCACCAAGCGAACTGTCGGTCTGCTGGACGCATCTCTTCCAAAGAGGAGCAATCTCCTTCTTTCCTGAAGGGATTGTGAGTAATTATTTATTTCTACACGCCTGGACGGGGCTGCATACCAGAGTAAATCTTTCCAAAGAAGTTGAAGTTCGCTGCGACAAAGTCGTCCGAGAGAGAAGGAGCCAGCTGATTCAGCAGGGTCCACTCCAGGTAGGTTTGCCAAGTATCCCACACGTTGACCTGGAGAAAAAAACGTTAGGGGCATGCACGGTATCAAGAGTAATTAATAGAAAACGCACAGAGAATGCCGAAGAGAGGTTAGAGAAGAACATCGGCGTCTCAATATCCACCACATAACTCAGATCATACGCTGGGGATTGGAAAAATCAGTGTACCACCTGCGATAGAAGCAGAAATGGTTTATACCGTCAATGTCCAGACCAGCATTGGCAAAATAGGCTGCCCAAGCAGCTTGAGTAATGCTAGGAGCCAATTCATAGAGCTGACGGAGAGTGAGATTGTTATAGGTAGCGTAGGGATCCCTATACAACGAGCCTCTTAAGGGAGCCTTTCATTTCATCAGTAGTGCTAGGTCTTACCTGAGAGCAGCAGGAGAGAGAGTGAAGCTTGCAAGAAGCCTCTCCACAGTCAAGACCTCACCAGACGACATCTACACAGATCTGCAGTTAGGTATGGACAAGGAGAGTAAAATCGATGGCGCGCTGCGCACCTTAGCCGTGGCCGAATCCTGGCCAGAAAGCTCGAAGATCTGCTGAACATATCCAACAAAGTCGCTCAGCAGCTTCGGATCTGTTGGAGGGAAGGGTGTCAGCTATTAACGGGAAATGTTGCCAGGCATCAATTACCATTGTAGTCACTGGGAACATCCAGGGAAAGACCTCCCTGAGCTAGGATAGCCATGTTATTGGTGGGATGAAGTGCATCAACGCCGACTCTGATATGATCACACGTAAGCCTGTTCTTTCCAGTATCTTGATACAGTTCCAACGAACTCGTACCCAATGGAGAACAGAGCGTTGAATCCCATCTTGTGAATGAAACCAACCACAGCCATCAAGTCTTCGACGTCCTCAACCTGCGAGATGATGGTCATATAACGTGTAAGAGATCGTAGTCGCATGAAAATACTCAGAGTCAACTGTACCGAGATCTGGGACAGCAAGGTCAGGGCAGGGGCAGCGCCAAGTTTGTTTCTGGCATCCATGTTCATGCAGCTGTTGTAGAACGGACCGATGACAGGCCACTCGCCCGAGGGATCTTCCAGTATATCTCGCAGGATCCTGATGTTGTTCATCACCAACCAAGCACCCTAGGTTAAGAGTCCCGCAAACACACTGGTGCTACCACACTACAGGAGCGAGCAATGAAGAAGATCCTTTACAGGGATATATGGAGAGATAGATGTGTGTTGGAGAGAAGCAGCTACGTACATCTGATTGTCCAGGGCGATCTGATCAAAGGCCATACCGAAACGAGAGGCATCAGGTGGCAGATTGAAGGTGTTGAGCCAAGTGCCTGTCCAAGAGAGGAGATGCAAGATGAATCCACAAATCAATCAGTAATTAGAAAAGATGTTGAAAATAATGGATTCGATTATGACGTTACCGCAGGTGTACTCGTAGAAGTCCTGGCAGGGATCGACGGAGGTGTTCATGATGGCGAGGATCTGCTTGGCAAGGTCAGACTGGTTGGTTTGCTTCAACAGGTAGGGCAGGCCGGGCATCTGGTGGGTCCTCTCGGATTCGAGCGGCTTGGCATCGTTCATCTTAATCTGCACTCGCGTCATCGGGATGGAGGCGTCCGTCGCGACGAGGAAGGAGGCCACCGCGACGATGAAGAGCAGGGCAAGACCCATGGGCGAAGTAGAGGCCACCATGGTTCCCTGCTATGAGTGTGAATGGATGGATTGGTGGAGAAATGATTGTGGCGAAGAACAAGCTTGCTTTGACTCCTTATGCCTTTCGGTATCGCCGAGCAGGCAGGTCCGAGAAGCGCAAGGGCGACAAGGAAATTTCCACAAATTTTTCCAACGCTGAGGGAATTGTCGACATAATAAGAGCGAATTTGGCGGAGAAAGGGCGAGAAAGAGGGCGAAAGAAAGTTCGATGGAGGGACACAAACGGAGGAAAAGTTGTTTGATCATACAATGCAGCCTCGCTTCTTCTTCTTCTCCGCAGCTCTGGGTGTGTCCAGTTTGATTGTGGTCTCTTTCCGCACGGGCGACTTCGGTCCAGCTTTCGAAGCCGTTCGGCCCCTCTTTGTGTCGGGTGAGCTGTCGCCTCTGTTCTCCTCTTTCTTCTCCTTCCCCTCCAGAATCCGCTTACATATACCGATGAAAAGATCGTCGAGCCCTGTACGGAAACAAGAGTTAAGTTCTGCTCTTTTCTCTTTCTCAAAGTGCAACATACCTTCATTTTCCTTTGCTGATGTCTCAAGGAAGAAGGCCCCTACATCAGTACACGAATCAGCCATACTACACCTTTGAAGTGCCCAAGTAAACCCGTACCAATGCTCTTTGCGTAAGCCATACCGTCCTTTGTAGATACTACTCGCTCTTCCTCCAGATCTTTCTTGTTGCCCGCTATCCCTATGGCTACTCGTCGCAGATCTCCGTCTTGCATTGCCGCGTCATTCAGTTCTGGGGTAATCAAGGCATAAGCAAATGGAGGCTCAGGATTGTTCACGTAACAAGACATACCCTTGACCCACCCTTTGACAGAATGGAATGAATCCTGGTTTGTTATATCATAGACCAGAACTGCCGCTGCTGCTCCTCTATAGTACATTGGCGCCATACTCCTGCAATTGTGTCGATAAGAAAGAGGAACCAGGCCGCACAGATCAACCTGCATCAAATACCGGAATCGCTCTTGGCCTGCTGTATCCTGCATGAAACACGAGAGTGAGTGCCATCCAGCACTTCACTTTCAGAAGGGCCAGCAGGCCGTACCCATATCTGGAGCTTGACCTTGATGTCGCCCATAACTCTGTCACAGCATCACCTTGTAATCAGCACATGATCTGCAAGTACGGTGCACCTTGTGCAAGATGTGTACATTCGTTTGTTGGCAAATCCTGCACCCACTGTGGTAGTAGCGGCGCTGTCAAAGTTCTCGTTCACATACCGATTCACGAGAGACGTTTTGCCGGTGCCTGGTACCGGTTGGCCGTCAGTAAATTCTTTTTGAAAAATTGAAAAAAATACTTTGTGGAATGAAAAAATGGAAAAAATGATGGTGTGGCTTTTTCGCGGTTTTTTAAAAAAAACTAATAAATCAATCAAAAAAGCACGAAAAAGAAAATTAAACGACAAAAAACGAAGAGAGGGGACAGCCGACCTGAGTCACCCAACAAAACCAGTTTGGCTTCAAGAGCCGTCTCGCTGTCGCTGTAGATGCTGGGCTCCGACGCTTTGATTCTTTCTGAAAGTGCCGACATGACCAAGATTGAAGAAAAAGGAGACAGGGTGGTGCCCAGAGGAGGGTTTTCCTCGGGCCCTTCGGCCAGGCGTGCACCTCACACACAGCGAGCGGGTGAGTGCGGTGCCACAAAAGAGGAACAAGGGAAGCAATACGTTCTCCGTTCGTTTGTTCCGATATGCCAACAATTTGCACCTTTTTGTGGTTGGTCTGTGAACACAACCCATCATAGACGCGTGCTGGTAAGAAGAGGAAGGATGATTGTACAAGAGGCCAACAAAGAGGCAGGAGGAGACTGACAATTGAACATAGGGTCAGGATCCTGACGATTGATTTGGTTCTGCATTCTTATCACACTTTCCTTCGTCGTTAACCTCTCCGTACACCGACCGGAAGATGGCGTACAGGTCCGGGTGGCTGGAGCGCAACACCTCGGGTCGCTCTGCAAAACTCAGCATGATCGTGATCACTGCACTCTCAACCACTTGCAGCACTTGGCTCATTACGGATGCGCCAGCCTGCGGAGCTTGCAACGTTAGGATTTGAGGAGTGAGCTCATTCATCCAGGGAGAGTACCGCGTAGGTGAGCACGCCAGCAAGGAGATAAAAGTCCCTCTCAAGAAAATGAATGACGAGCAGTCCGACGATAAGGCCAAAACACCCAGAAGCCATTATTGAAGGGGGTAGGAGGTTTCCTGAGTTTGATTCTTATCAGCACAAAACCCGTGCAATGAAGCGGGACAGGAGCGCACCGATAAGATTGTCGTTAAGGATGTTGGTACCCCCCGGATTGGAAAGAAGGTTCCAAGTGTCTTCCGCAGCTGTAAAATAGCTCTTGCCGTATATGGCGATCTGAGAAGGTATCAGGAGCGAGGCAGGGTTGAAAAAGCTGTTGAAAACGTACTTGGGTGTATGCGTAAAAGTTGAAGTAGTGGATTATCTTGTTGAGGCCAGCCACGATCCGACGAACACCTCTTGCGAAGAGAGAATTGGATCCCTTCATCCGCTCTCTGAATCATCGTCTCAGTTGATGATCGGGAACAAGCAAGAAAGGCAGACGAACTGTAAGGAGCCAAAGAGTGCTCGAGAGCTTCGCCAGTCCGAACCAAGTAGAGCAGCTAATACAACGGATCCAAACGAAGTCGTCAGAGCTTGTTTCACGTGCTCCAGTGTTGGGTTGTGAATCTTCGAGGCCAGAGCCGCTTCTGGCCCGTCTTGTCTGGGCCAAGTTGCATTTTCCGTCAATCCCTCTTCTACCTCGCTCCCTTTGCTTGTTTGATGTTCGCAGTGGTACCATACACCACATACTCCGGCACCTACAACTCGGAGGAAGCTTTGGATTGCTGCACCAATGTCAGCAATAAAAACCACATCAGCGAATTGACAGTGCGCACCTGATGAGCCCCATATGGAAGCGAAGAACCAGAACGCCAGTAGGCAGTATAACAGTGCTGATTCATAGAGCAGCGCCACAAGAAGCAGTCCTCCAGATGTGAAGTACTGCCAGAATAGCGACGGAATGAGAGAGATGAATGCTGCGGCACATACAAATCAAGGCCCCGCTTGCAGTGAGTTATCGCCATTCGGTTGCAAACAGCAACAGCACTGGTACCAACGCGGTGGGGACCCGGATATCGCTTGATCTGGAGGGCTACTACTCGAAGTACCTCGACAGCGTAGGGGATGCGCTCCCTCCATAACCAGAGCGAGTAGACGCTGATCAAAGACACGAAGAAGACCGTTACAACAACGATGTAATTCTCTGATAAAGTGGAGCTCTTAGCCGATAGGGTGCATCGAGAGCACCACATGCTATCGTAAATTGTGGAGCTTACCTTTCATCAAGAAGTATAGGCCTATCCCGATTTGGGATAACAGGGAGCACACAATGGAGAAGTAGATCACTATGTGAGGGTAGTCCTTCGTAATCGCGACCCACATCCAACTGAACAGCACCCCAGCCAGCTTAGCCAACGTGAAGGCCACTAACAGGTTGAATGCTGATCGGCTCAGAATGGGCGGCAACACCTGCGGATCCAAAAGAGGCAGCACACAATCAGATCTTTTCCACGACAACGATCCCTGTATCACTCCACATCATATGGCAGCATCGAACGATCACCGTACATAGCTCATATCGTACAGGCTGATCGTGTAGCGCTTGGTCAGAGTATCGCTCCCCAGGTCGAGTTGGAAGAGCATGATGGCCATGATAACGAAGGCGGCCAGCACGTAGAGCTGAAAGGCGATGCCCACGGAGAAGTCTGTGTAGCCTCCCGGGAGGCGATCCTGGGAGGAGGAGCCTGCGGCACCAAGCAGCGGCGTGGCCGCAGAGGGCGACACTGGAGCGGAGAGAGCCGACGCTGACCCCGCTGGCTTGCTGGTCCTTTCCACCGTGCCATACGAGGTCATGGTGTTGGTAGACTACCGCAGAAGTGTGGCGGGAAGAAGTGTTGAAAATGCTCGATGGCCTTCTGGTACCACGGCCCCTTGTTCATGTGCAGGCACAAGTCAACTTCTATGCAGCAGGACCATCAGCCCGAGCTTCTCCTCGAGATGGTAAATAGCCGAATAGGGCGATATATCCACTAGTGCTCCTTAAATTCGGGGATTACAAAAGTCGTTTTGAAATTCCAAATGTTGTTTTCGTGTGTCGACCAAAACCGGCTTTTCCTGCCAAATCTGTAGCACAGGGTGGCGATGTTCGACACAGCAGGTTGACGGCGAGACAGCCCAAACCTCTTCTGCATTTCGCCCATTGATCTTTTTTTTGAGGGGGGACCAGACATCAACTGTTTCCTCCTGTGTACGCGACCTCGTGGGAAGGATTTCCGAAACGACACAACGGGAGAACAGGTGGAGGAGGAAGAGGGGTGGGGCAAACAAAACACATCCAACATGACAGAAAAACCATCAGAAACGGGCGGCAAATCGAAAGTCGCCACCATAGATGCAAAGATAGTCCTCTTGGGCGACACGGGCGTCGGCAAAACGAGTCTCGCCCTTCGGTTCGTTCAAGATGCATTTTCCTCTCGCACAGCGCCCACCGTGGGCGCCTCATTTTTGACAAAAGTATTGTACGTAATTTGATGTAATCTTTTCATTAATCGCCTCCTTTCCATCTCATCTCTACATGCCTCTTACCCTCTCCATTTAATTCCTTTTTTTTAACACCTCACTTTCAGGCTCATAGCAGATTGTAAGATCAAACTACGGATATGGGACACGGCAGGTACGTCCTCATCCTCAATTCTTTGGAAGACTTCAGGTTACGGTGGTTGAGTTGGATTCTTTCGCTCACGTTATGCCTTACTCGTCGTGTTAACACACTACTCTTGCGACTTGGTGTTGGTCTCTGTGATGTGCGTTTGTGTATGTGCTCGTTCTTGTCGGTTCCATCGCAGGCCAAGAGCGCTTCCGGTCACTGGCACCCATGTATTATCGCGGGGCCTGCGCAGCGGTCATCGTTTTCGACATCACTCGAGAGGACAGCTTCAAGAAGATGCAGGAGTGGGTGAAAGAGTTGCAGATCAATCTCGCGGAAGAGATAAGTACGCTTTGCCACCTCGATTAATGCGTGGCAGTGATCACTAGACTCCAATCTGCACATGGAAGGGCCATGTTGATCATAGACTCACTCCTCTTTTGTGGCCGATGCTTTGCTCCAGTTTTGGTGGTGGTGGGCAACAAGTCTGACTTGGAGAAATTCCGAAAGGTTACCAAGGCCTCGGCAGAAGACTATGCACGAAGCATAGGTGCATTGGGTTATGTAGAAGCATCGGCCAAGGTTCCTGCTGCTCACTCCTTTCCATGGTTGTTGCGGTCCTCATTAGCTGATGGATTCACCTCCAGACCGGGGAAGGGATAGAAGAGGTATTCATGAATATAGCACAGAAACTGAACGAGAAGCGTCTTGCGGCACCAGAAACACTTGATCCGGGGCGCTCATCCAACGGCCGACGACTAGTAGAGGACACAGAGGGGGAACCAGCTAGGAGATGTTGCACATAGTTACTATTGTTAATACATGCACTCTCATCTCAGTGGCCTACTTATGCCTTTGCGAGGACGTGCTGGTCCTACGAAGACTTCCTGCACTAGGCTCTCGCCCGTATGCAGAGGAATGCAGGATGAGGTGTTCATGGAATCTAAAAGTGCTATATTCACTGCTTGCTGGCCATCATGGTGCAAAACTCGTTGTAATCGACTTGACCATCGCCGTTGGTGTCTAGACATCATGAACAGGATTAGATGAAGACAGTGCGTCAAGCGCTTGTAACACAGCGCACCTGCTTCACGAATCATCGCTTCGATCTCCTCGTCGGTGAGCTTCTCCCCGAGGTTGAGCATGACCTGTCGCAGCTCCTGTGGCGAGATAAAACCGTTGCCATCCTTGTCGAACACGCGGAAGGCAGCTCGCAGGTCATCATCTTCGCCCTGCGCCTCGTTCATTCGGGTTGCCATCATGGTCAGGAACTCGTTGAAGTCAATTTGGCCATTACCTGCACAGAGAATAAAATAAATTAGAAATAAATAAAAATGAAAATATTTAATAATAAATCAGTTCAAACAAAACAGAATGACCACTTTGGGTGCAGTACCGTCCGCGTCGGCACTGGCAAACATCTCTCCAAGCTCCTGGTCGGAGAGGTTGTGTCCTAGAGATTTGAGCACCGTGGCGAGCTCCTTGATAGAAATCACTCCATCATTATCCTTGTCAAAAAGGGTGTATGCATCCTTGAACTCGTTAATCTGATCTGTCGTGAGACTGGCAGCAGGGTTGGTCTGTTCCATCTTCTTGCTTCGTTCTCTTTGCCCTTTGTTTTTTTAGTGTCTTTTCTTTCTCAATTTCTTTTCTTCTCGATGAACGCCGAATACGGCAAATTTCGGCGGAATGAGATGATTTCGTTTCCCGTATTATCCGGGATACAAGGCCAACAAAGCATACAACAGAAGATTCTTACACAAGGAAGAGGACAGATGGACGTGGAGTCGACAACTACCGCACCCTCTGCGGGGCAGGAAGGGGCAGCACTAGGCGGACAGGAGACCGTGAGCTTCTCCCTCAACTTCAAGAGGGAGAAGTACGACATTACGTGGCCATGGGACGATCAGATCGGCAACCTGCGCGCCCACATCGCCAAGCTGACCGGCGTGCCCGTTGAGTTGCAGAAGCTTATGGTCAAAGGTATGGCACCCCTTTCTTTTTTGCAGCAGATGGATCTCGCAGGTTACTCAAAGCGCTCGGGTTCTGGAAATGTGCATCCGCACTACGATCTCCAGGTGCAGTCAAAGATGACACCGCTACGTTGCGATCTGTTGGCATTACCCAGGGTGCCAAGGTGATGCTCATTGGCAGCACTATCAACGACGTCATGAAGGTCAACCTGGCGCCTGACCAAGCTGCCACAGTTGCAGAAGGTTGGTCTTCCTCCTTTCTGGAAAACTAATTACAATTAAATAAGAAAGCAAATAGAATAAATTAAAAGGAAATATTATTTCAAAAAGTAACGCATACTGGGCTTCCAAATGAAATCTATTAATTTATAATCAATTATTACTCTTTTCGATGAAAAGTGCTGACTAGCTTGATTAACCACAGAGGAGACAAAGACGAGCGAACCTCTTTCTGAGCAGACTAAGCATAAGAAGATCCTCGAGAAGGGTCCTCCGGACAACGTGCTTAGGGGAGTCAAAGGCAGGAATGTACGTACTTCCGTTATGCTTACAGGTAGGGTCTAGAGTTCTCAATGTATGCATGGTCTGCAGGACCCTCTTCCTTCAACTCCACTTGTTGGAGTGCTCAACAATAGGGGCACAAACGTGCGTTTGACTTTCAAGGTACATTGCATGCAATGTCCTAGTCTGTGATGGCAGGTTTAGCTAACGCACTTGCCTTGGAACCAGGTTTGGACTCAAGAGCTGTGGATCTCCTCAAAGACAAGTACGCAACAGATCCCTTTTCCCCAGATACGAGATGTACAGTCTGAGGCTATCAAAGGACACGAAGACTATCACATAGTGGTAAGTCTTTCGCCTGCTTGTGTGGTGCACATGTCCTCACCTCCTCTATGATGACTTGTGCAGAGTCTCCAGTTAGGCCAAGGCAACACAGAGCACACCAAGTACTACCTGTACTGGGTCCCTGCGCAATACGCGAAAGCCATCCGGAACACGATACTCGGCACTTTTGACTGAGCCAGCACTTCCGTGTTCTCTTTTATTTATCAAATGCAGTTACAAAAATTTTGAACCCTTTCGGAAATGTTTCGGAGCTGGAGAAAAGTAGATTTTATGAAATAGAACAGATTTTGCGGAATCAGTTGCGCGGCAAAATCAGGCAAGATGGAGATGAACGGAGCCTCGGCGGCCATCCCCATCGGCCACAACCCTCACCGGGAGGTCCCGGCCGACTTCGTGGCCTCGCCCACGTCTTCGCCCTACACGTCGCCATCGACCTCCCCCGTCATGGGCTCCTTCGGTTCTTTCCCCAAATCGGGTATCAGCTTCATGTCGCCTTCGGCCTACTCCATGTCGCCTCCCCTGCTGTCGAATCCGCCTCGCCTCCCAATGCACGGATTCGACGGGGAATTGGGTGGTTGTCTGTTGTATCCGTGCCTTGTGTGTGCTGAGCGTTTCCCTACGCATCAGCCCCTTCTCGAACACATGGGACTCTACCACCATCTCATCATTAGTGATCTTCACCAAATTGCCGACCTTCCTGCGTATGGACCCCTCTCCTCGTTTCGAATTAGTCCAAAAACTTATTTAATCATGTATTTAAGATCTTAATTTCCAATTAATTTCTTAATTGTTAAAAACGGAATCTTGGAAAATGGAATTTGCAACACAAGACGCTGACCATGACTCTTCTCACACAGGTACTTGGAGTACTGGCACAAGAAGCTCTCGGTGGAACCGCTGGCCTACTACACCACCACCATCAACACCCGCATGGCTGATGACTGTACGTCCCTATATCCCGTCTTGCTTCTTGGCCATTGTCTCATCACAGCGCATCGGTTGGTCGTGTGACAACAGCCGAAGCGATGCCGTACTACCTGCTGAGTGACGTTCTGCCAGAGGACAAGCAGCTTCGCACCAAACTCCAGACAGATAGGCTGGTACCATTCCTTCTTGTCGCATGATCATGGGCTGGACCTCACTGTTACTCTATTCAGAACAAGATGTTGCAAGTCCAGGCCAAGGAACGTTCAGAGCCCTTCAAAAGACGATGCCTGTTCTGTAATAAGATGTGGCACAAGAGGTACGGTAGCCTGATCATTATCTCCTATCCTGCCAGGTTGAGATCTAAAACGTGGAATTGTATTGTTAGGGATGATCTCTTCCAGCATATGTTCGCGGAGCATCACTTCAATATCGGCCGACCTGACAACTTAGTAAACATTCAGGAACTGCTCGATATTTTGCAATCTAAGATCGATGCGTACGTTCATTACACTTCACATGGAAAGCTCGTCTTGTCTTATTGTGGTGAGCGTGACGTAGCATCAAGTGCATCTACTGCGAGAAGACATTCAAGAATCATGCTGTTCTCAAGAAACACATGAGGAAGAAGAAGCACTTCAAGATCAATTCCAAGGATACAGCTTACGATCGCTTCTACATGATCAACTATTTGGTAAGTAGCACATGGACAAAAAAGACCAACAAAACTGTGCCTGCTTTTAGTTCTTACACATAATGTTCTAGGAACCCGGCAAGGACTGGAAGGCCCTGGAGAAGGAGAAGGATGACGATGACGACGTGTCTTCGGTCGGTACCATGACTTCAGCCTCGGAGAGCGAAGTCGAGGAAACGTACGCCATCCAATTTTCTTGTTTTGCCTGTGTGCTTTAACCTCATCAATCCTGCAGTTGGGACGACTGGGTGGAAGAGGTGCCTATGGACACTGAGTGTCTCTTCTGTGATCGCGTCCTTTCTTCGCCTCCTATTTGTATGGATCATATGGCCAGCGAACACGGATTTGATTTCCGAGCTCTCAGAAAGGAGTGGTGTACGCGGCCCTCTCCTGTACGATGGACCCTTTTCATGCGCTCTGAGTTCGATTTATCTTTCTGGTGCAGCTTTGGACTTCTACGACAGTGTGAAGTTTGTCAACTACATTCGTCGGCAAGTCGAAGGGAAGGCCTGCGTCATGTGCAATGCCAAGTCCGCGTCGCGTAAGGAGCTGCTTAGCCACATGGAGGGTGAAAAGCATTTCGTTCCTTCTCGGGACGCTGAATTCTGGGAAAACCCTCAGTACGTTCCCCTGTCCACAGACAGCAGCGCATCACCTAACCGTTGTGGTCGGCAGGTATCTGATACCTACCAAAGAGAACGATAACTTCCTCCAAGGGTTTGATGATATGGCCGACGATGACGAAGATGAAATGGCGCAATCGAACGGTGGTCCTGGTAGCTTTGATGAGCGGAGCATGATGGAGGAATTTATGGGCAAGAGAAGGGCAAGGGCAGATTCTAGGGACGATGCCAAGCTAGATGCCCTTGCCAATAACCTCGCCAAGCAGAAGCTAAAGGAGGACGAAGATAAGTTTGTTGATGCCGACGAGTAAGCGACTTACGTGCAGCATTGAGCCCTGGCTGAAAAGAGGTCTGTTACGCCTTGCTCCTTGGTTATTTATTGGCCCTCTGTTCGATTGTGTGAATAGAGGGTTCAGTGCTCTTCATTCCCTTCCGTCTTCTTCTTCTTCTTCTTGGCTTTCTTTTCGTCCTTTGTCTTCTTCTTATCAGATGCCTTGCTCTGTCCACTTCGGCTCGCTCTCTTGGGTCGTTTCACTCCGAAATCGTCAAAGTCAAGCTTCGCCAGGTCATCTCTTTCGTTCTCGAACTCACACCGATCAATCCGCGACTTGGGCGACCCTTCTTCCTGAAGCCACTTCTTCCTGCACGCGTGGACATTGTGCTCGCTTACTCAGTTGTACACAACATCGCATGCAATCAGGAAGGTACAAAATCTGGAGTGCCTTGGGATCTCCCTGTGCTTGGCCGACCACAGTGCCCTCGGGAGTGTTCATGACCCAACCCACGAGACCGAGCTCCTTGGCCTTCTCCTCTGTATGCTTCCTACCCACCCCTCGTGAGTGTGAACTCTCAACGCAGCACAGCCGCGAGCATCCCTCCTACCTGAAGAAAACACCTGCCAAGATAAATAAAGAGAATTAGTCTTTGTTTTACAAATATTTTCATTTTTGTTTTATTTATGGACTAAAACAGATAATAATAGTGGAGCAGCTCAGATGGCGGTCAGCTGTGTGCTGCCGCCTTCACTGCACCTTGCACTTTGCCGAACACCTCATAGTCGAACCCTCCGTACATGTTGCCAGATAAAGTGAGGAAAAAAATAGTGGAGCAAGTTGGTGTGAAACTTTGAATAAAAAAAGTCAACTACAAAAGGAACACAATACAGGAGAGGGGGAGGTATTGGTAGTAGTAACATTGGGTAAAGAGCAATTCATGATCTTAGACTGATAGCTCTTTGACGATCTCCGGCATCACTACTGCAGGGGAGACACGCTAGTGGGGACGAGGATGCGGGAGTGCATATCCTTGATCAACGGATGTGTGAGTTCCACTACCTCGGCCCTGTTTGCAATAGTAACATCAGTTGTGTAATGGGCTCTACGTATCTTCAGTAGATGACGCACCAGCCAGGCTCGTCCCATACGGCCTCTCGGAGCTTCCTCCTTTCATCCATGTCATCGTAGCGCCTGATGGTATAGAGAATTAGCTCTAGAGCAGAGCTAAGCGTAGCACGAGGAGGAATACCATAGGTGGTGAACGGTGTTGAGCTGACCAATCTCAGTGTACCACGCAGCAACAGGCTGGACGTACTTGGACCGATGCTTGAGACCCTGTTCCCAGTAGTTACCCCACACTGAAATCGAAATGGTTACCCACACTGGCACTAGACCTACTGAACTCAGTGTTTGTGGTAAGTACCCCAAACTGCGCCTGGAATCAAATGGTAGGTCCTGCACAGCACGTCAGTCAGCTCGATGTTGATTGCCACGTAGGTAGACAGCGTACCTGAGCTCGTAGATGCCTCCCTTGTTCTCGGGGTACTGAAGAGGCCAGAAGGGGAACTGAAGAATGATCGAGTATTTCTGGTTCTGCAGCATCGGCTTCACAGTCTTGGTGTACTCCTCCCAGGCCGAATTGTTAGCCAAGTTCTGATGAGCCAGTGTGCGGTGCTTGTAGCTATCCCACTGCCAAATCTGGACCACCTCGTTGGTGCACTCGCCCAGCGCCACATTCCAGTAGCCGATCAGCTTGGCTCCTGCAAACCGACAAGTCACGTAAGCCATGTTCTGCCGTAATTACCAATTATTCTAGAAATTGTCTTCGCCATTCATTATTAATTGCTATATAATTATTGTGTACTGAAAATCGATTGAATAAATAAATAAATAAATAAATAAATAAACAAACAAGAAGGTACCTTCTTTGATCTTGTGGGTAAGGGCCTTCTCAGACACTTGCACGAAATCCTTGAGATGGCCAGGGTTGATGGTGAGCGTACGCAGCTCGTGCACGTGCAGATCCTCAACCTGGAATTAAATAAAATAAAAACCATTACGAATACTGAACCATTCCCTCAACATTTTTCAATTATAGGGAAATGTGGCACAGGGATTTGCGGGACAAGATGCAAGGAACGGGTGGGAGAGGGAGTAGTGTCATGGGGGGTCCTCCATACCTTGGTGGTGGTGTCACTCTTCTTGCTGGAAACGATGGTACGGTTGGTAAGGGACTGCCACAGATTGGCCTGCGTAGGGCTCGATGTCGACACGAGCATAGCGCGTGCGGCCGACACAGGCGTAGGCAGGAGCCTGCTGGTGGTCATGCCGCCCCGCGCGGCCATGGTGGTCCTCTTCAACATCTTTATTGCTTGCCTTGAGAAGCTTCGTGTTTGGTTCGAAAAAAACAGGTTTTTCCTAATTGTTGGCTTTTAATTTCATATTGGTAAATTGCTTATAGAAAACATGTGATAGGCCTAGCATTGTTAAAAATATTTTCAAATTGAGCTTTAAAGATTATAAAAATGATTAAATTCAAATCCAATAATATTATCTTTTTATGTTCTTAATTGATTTTATTATAAAAAGCTATAAAATACAAAAGAGGAAAATGTTTCGTTGCTGTTGTAGACAAAGAAAATGTTTTCTTTATTATTTTCAGGGCCGGTTCATATTCCTCCTTGGCACCTTTCTGCCCTCTTCCAGCTCGGAACATGTCTGCCGCCAGGCTGGTCTTCGCCCTCATGGTGGCCCTGCTGGCCACTATCGTACGAGCAACACCGGACGGAAGCCGGCTGACTGGGCCAGTGCCCGACGCGATGATCGCGAACGTGTTTGCGGCCATGCAGGCCGAGCAGGTGCAGCAGTCACAGCCCTTCCAGCCGTTCCCGTTCCAGTGGCGCCTCGACCGTGGTCTCTACCGTTCGGACATTCACGTTAACTTTGTCGGTCGTGGTACGTCGTCTTCGTTTCCTATGAGTGGGCAATTTGTGGTCACGTCCGCTTTTGCGAAAACGATTTCAGTTTCCGAAAGCTTGTTTCGCTTACCTACGTACATTCCTCGTACAGGATGGTGGGACGATGAGGAGAATACGCTGCTTCGCCGATATTTTGCCATTCCCGACTCCAACATGTTCGTGACCAACTTCATCCTCGCAGCCATTCTTGAGGTAGACGCTACGACCGCTGAAGTACGAGAGGGTCTCGGGGATGAACACTAACTCAGACTTGGACCACTTTTGGCGCAACGCGTTCAGGCTGACTCACTGGGTGCGATCAACGTGGCTCCGAACGATCAATCCTTTGCGATGGGACTCGACGCGGTTCTGTCTTTCAAGGATAAGAATAGACCTGATGGTACCATTTTCTCATCACAGGGGTGTCCACTGTATCTTATGCCAACAATTCGTTCCTGCAGGTGTGCCTGCTTATTCTTTCTGGCCTCAAGCCAAGATCAATGGCACCTGGTCTGCCAACCCGGTGAACATCATCGAGCCCTCCAACTACTTTGGTAAGGACTGCTCATCTTGTGGCTGTCGATTCTTAGCTGATTGCTAAACGCGCGATGTAATGTTTCCCTGTAGACTCCTTTGTGGATTTCGTTGGAGAGATTTTCCAGTTTCTTGGCTTTGAGAGTGATGCCGAAGAGTACGTAGCTGCAATCATGATGAGCTCCACTTGTCTCACTCGGTGTTCACAGAATTGAAACCATCGCTGGAATCCTTCAAGGCTTTACTTCGGTTTACCACATTCCCGCTGATTTGGACGACTCTTCCGTCAATCTTGTGCGTCTCAACGAATACTTTAGCCATAACATAGGTAGCGCTGACCAACGACTTGCAGGCCCTGGGAGGAATGTTGAGTGCAAATCGAAATAAGTTTCCACAGGCCTACGCTAAGTGGGAAGCTGTTAATTCCAACATTACAGCACTAATGGAAATGATCAACAAGGCACGCACAGGCTTCAACTGCATCTTAATGCCCAGGTAATTGCTAATCCTCCTTCAGTATGCATACCGGCCGTTTATCTCCAATGGACAATACACGGATCTTATCGACCCGCGTTCGTACTACTTCCTGCACCCTTTCATCGCGCAGCTCTCCAAACCGACACTCGCTCTCGGATCAACATGGCTAATGGTGCGCTTTTGTAAAGCATACGCATACATTGTAATAGAAAGCTCAAGCTTGCATGAATTATCATTAGGACTGGATCATGGATAACAAAACAACAGGCATTGTGGGGATGCCGTTCCATTTGAACAATGTCGATATGACAGTGAACTCCAACTTCCTCTACGGCACATCGCAGGCCATTCTGGAAGGCCTCAACAATGGAGCAGTCAAACAGTATTTCCTCAACAACCTCGACTTCCAGCAGTTGTATGATAACACTGCCGCCGCCATCAGGTACGACAAGGCGTTGCATCAAAAACGAACAACCTTTTTGACCCTTCTACATCCGTTGTTATAGTTGGGCTATAGAATCCGGTGCGGCAGCGCAGCGGCCGGATATCTCTCTGTTGTATTATCCCTCCCTCTACGACTTTCTGTGGATGGCAGCGCGCACAGCCAGATACCTCAACTCGAAAGCGGCTACGGTACGCACTGGAGCGTGGCGTACTGTCATTTCATAGCAAGGGCTCACCAGTCCATTTTCTAGAATTCTATCCCTACTCTGGCTCTTGCTCGCGATCGGCTCACCAAAGCACTAAAGGGAGCTGGCACTGATCAAATCATTAGTTTGGCGCAGAAGGACAAAGACGGCTTTTATTGGTTAGATCAGTTCCAGCGCATGGCCGGGTTTAATTGTCCATCTGACATTGTGATGTATTAGGGACGACTTCTTGGGCGACTATGGCGGTGTTAAACGAGGAGAGGACCGGCTATTTAGCACAGCCCTCGCCATCAACATGCTCGTCGATGTGTGGACCGTACCCTCCACGTACATCGCCTTCATTCTATGTCTCTTGCTTCATGCCGTCTTACATCCCTCTAAGTGGTCCTTGCAAGCTTCAGTGGACGAAGAACGTTCCAGCCAACGTTGTGCTTCTAGTGAAAGGCGGCATCGAGTATCTGCACACATACCTCCTCTCCGGCCAGTTCCAGCTGGGCAATGCCTTCTTTTCTGGGTCAATGAAGGTACGTTCGTCTGCGGCTAGGCGCTCTGTTTCAGGTTTATATCCTCAACTTCTCATCGCGGAACAGGGCGACTCCACTTCGCCTTTCAGTTATCCCGCTACCTTCTCGCAGCTTAGGTAAGTAGGTTGAAGCAGAAGAAAGTTTGCGTATTGTGGGTTGATGCCACTCCGCGATAGGAATGGGACCGTCCTCTTCCCCAACAATGGATCAATGCCATCGGATGCGGCGAACTGGTTCAACTTGGTCTACGGCATGAAGGGCGTTTTGCCCGACAGCACCTACAAGCAGATGATCAACCTCAAGTGGTGGGGCAACACCACCCCCACCCGTTTCACCGGTACCCTTGGCTTCATCCTCCTGATGACTGCTTGTCTTCCTCCCTGACGTCCGTGAATAGGCTTCAATCAGCCGGATGCCCAGTGGCCATACTGGTCATCCCCTGCAATGACCTACGCCATGTCCCTCATCGCACTCGCCAACTTCCAGGCACTCCAGCAGTGCTCGAGCGTCCGAAGTAACTAAGAGGTCCGGGAAACAACCACGAGCCCGGCGTATTGTTTGTCAAAAAGTGTATTTAGTGCCGTGTTTAATGTTGTATGCCGTTAACAAAACTTGACTGGCCACAGCGCTCACGATCGTGCCACCGATTGGCGGTCAGATGGCAGTCGGTCAGGAAGATCCAGCACCGGGCACACACAGTCGGCGGGGTAGTCGACACCCTCACGACTTACAGTCAAGACGTTGGTGACGATGGTTTCACCTGTCTGTTCCTCCTGTGGCATGTCCTCCTCTGTGCACAATCCGGCAAAGGCAGTCTTATACTGCTCCAGCTCGGAATAGTGATCCAAAGCGAACTCCTTCATAGTGCCCCTCGCGTACACTGTACAAAACCTGAAAAGGGAGGGCGATCAACTTTGCTGTGGAGCGTGCAACAGAAACACAGCACAATACCTTTCGAGGGCTTCTGCGAATGCTCCTCCTACAGAGATGCCATCAAGTGCGCCAAGACGTCGCTCCAGTGCGAGAGTCATCACTTCTTCTCGTATGAGCTTTAGTTTGGATTCGTAGCGCAGACCTCCGAATACGTCGGCGGTTAGCACGTGGTTTCTAACATAAAGGAAAAACAGTCAGATTCCGAGTCAGCCAGCCTAACCATTGTTGGAGTACGCACTTCTGTAACTCTTCGTAGAAAGGAAGCTCTCCGTGGGGCACTACTCGATGCAAGGCTCTATGCCGGCTGTGAGAGTTCTGGAAACGCGATGAGTCATACGCTTTCCAAAGTGAAATTGTGAAGTTGAGAATGTACCATCGCCGCTTTCCAATTGGTGTCACAATTGAGCAGATGTTTACCAGGTACCCCCAGTCGCAGCTCAGTCTCTCCATACCGTCGTTGGAAGAACTCTTCAATACTCGCTTTCCTACACATTATGTCTCATGAGCTTCTTCTCACACGTGAAAGGAGCGAGGTTATAAGTACCATTGGCTGTTATCGCTTTTTACACCATTCTCGTTCTCTATCCGTCGCCGGATGGCATGTAAGTCATTCATATGCTTGTGCCACGAATTGCCTGGCCAGTGTACGTCTGATCGTTTGATAGCTTCCAGCACAGGTAGGGGTGCAACCATCGCCTTTCCACCGCCGGGAAACTGCTTTTGGGCCGACACCCTTTCCTTGTGCGATCGGGAGATAATGAAGTTGGAAACGATATCTGCAGAGGACATTGTTAGCGGTTCTTCAATAAGATAAGCTAGCGATGCGCTTACCGAAGAGCAAGCAGTTACTAGATGGCTGGGTCTGCAACGATCGATCATAAAGGTACTTGGCACAGATGTCAAAGTGAAATGCCTGCTTCTCCACAATGCAATCCACTCGCCACATTTTGTTGATCAAAGGATACTGCCCAGGGGATACTCGGCGGTTTGGAAGGACGGACTCAGCGAGCCGTGGGTTGGGCAATACATATTCGTAGAGCTTGAGTCCCTGTTTATATTATCAAGCGTACAGTCAATCACTGCCATTCTTCGTCGGACATTATGATTGCGTACACTCTCCGGCTTGGCTACATTGAGCTGGTTGATCGCAAGCCAGTTCTCCAGCGCCCAAGGTAGGATGACCAGGTCCCAGTCGTTGTCCGTGGGCATTCGAAACGTGTCCTGCAATATGCATGTACTGTCAGCATTCCCTCTCAAGGCTCTCATATTCGGAGCTGCTGGCTACGACATACATCCCAATGATAGGCAGCCCGAGATCCGACAACGATTGCCGAGGGGAGCGTGACGTGCACAGGTCGAAACTCGTTGACGAGGGTTCCCAGGAATGTGAGTACCTCCTCGTACCCTTCCGCCACCAGACATCCACCTTCGTGCGAGCGTCGCCGCACGGTATCGGCCGCCGCCGCCGCAGCCGCCGCCGCGGCCATGGAGATCGTCCGCAACGTCTCCGCCTCTGGCTCGACCTCGCTCTTGTTCGGTCGCGCGTTGATCTCCTGCTCCTGCTTGATCCCATCCAACGGCTCCTCGGGGGACGGGCTCGGCCTATACACGCCTGCATCGTCTGCCTGCTCGCGAGCCGCCACGACGGCAAGCGACTTGGCGGCCGCCATCACGGCCGTGCGGGCCTTCTTGGCTGCCCGCTTGGCGCTCGAAGAGGAGAAGGACTTCTTGGAAGAGTGGGTGGGGATGGTGGTAGAAGAGGTAGTGGTGGTGGTTGAGGATGACGTTGTGGAAGTGGGGATGACGCTACACGGGTACTCGTCGGTGCATTCTCGTTCCTCCCCGCGTTCGTTGGGGCTGCAGTCGTCTAGGGCCGCGCAGTCCGGCGATGCCGTGGCTCCGAACGTCCTCTTCATCCTTTCCTTCTTTCAAAGGGGTTGTGTGCTGTGTATGTTGTTACGGTATTATCTTCCCCCTATCTCGCTTAACCGTTCCCAGTGCTGTGTACCCCAAGAAAAAGCCTATACCCTGTGGGTGTTATGAAGATGCCGAAGATCTCCTCCTGTTCTCGTTCGCTTCCCGGTTCGGCGCCAACAGTTCTCCTCTCGGTTTTGAGGAAGAAACGCGCTCCGACCACACCAAGATGAGAAGAAGATGGAAAGGGAAGAGAGGTACGAGGAGTGTGTGGAGATGGACCGTCAGGGTGGTCGTGGACGGAGTGTTGAACGGACACGCGGTTGGGGCAGGAAACGCATTTTTCGGGGAACGGTCATCCGGCACCACCAATCATAGACCGCCTACCAAAATAAGGTCTTGAGTAGCCTAATCGTTCCAAATCGCGACATATAGTGGCAGATATCGTGTCCTTTCGAAAGAAATCTTGGAGAAAACAAACGTATGTTCCTTTTCAGCCGAGCTTGGTTGCATGGTGCCTTGAACTACAAGTTGAACGTTATGAGGATGAAGAGAGATGGATGAGGTACGTAGTGTTCTTCTCCTCACTCGAAGAAGGGCCTGAGGGACTCAGCGAGCTGCTCGGGAACGCTGTCGATTACGAATGCATCGTACATCCTGAGTATCATACAAGGATTAGATTCGTGTTATCTCGACTATTGGACATCAACAACAAGATCACACGCCATCTACACACCTTTCCATGGGCCCGGTGTCGTTGGTGTAGACGCCTGCGGGTTTGCAGAAGCAGAGTTAGGGCTTCGATTGATACAACTTGCAGTACGAACCTTTAGGGCTGGGCCGAGAGAAGAGCTTGAGGACAAGCCAATAGGAAGTGGGAGTGCCCAGCACATCCTCTGGACCGTAATGAGCTCTACAGCGATATGATGAGTACGCGAGCTGCATGAAACATCTTTTAGCAATACCTGGCTGGTGCCGAATAACTGGCAATGTTAAAGGAACCCACGCTGTGTGCAGTCTAGATGGAAGACCGTTTAGCGAGGGATCGAGGACAAGTGATCAAACCGAGTACCTTGTAGCCTTTGAACACTTTAAGGAGAGCAGAGACAAAGTCCTCGATTTGCTTTTCGGTGAGATCCGTTAGGGAAGATACATTCTTGAACACGAACTCAACCTGCAATGAGAAGTGGCCGTGAGGCTTACGCCAAACCAATGGAGCCTACATCATATACCTCATTGAAGCCGCGTGGCGCAAATGTCGTCAGCACGAAGACCGAATCGTTCTCACCTATCCAACGAGGGCCGCCCTTCTCAGACTCGTACAAATCGGCATAGTAGTTGCGCTTGTCTGCACTCAACTCTGTAAGGCATAAAGAATGAGTGTTCAAGAAACATCAACGTACTCTTGGTGTAGTATTCACTGGCCTTAGTAAGGAACTTGTCCAGCTCAGGGACAGGTGTCTCCTCTACAAGCACCTGAACGTGTGGGTGGATGATAGATCCTGCAGAAGGCGGCATGTAATTCCACACAAAGACGGGGTACTTGTCCGCAGGTGGCAGTGCACGAATATAAGTTTGTGTAGCGACGAGGGTGTCCTTCACCTATACCAGCGGAAACACGTCAGATTGCGGCTTTATCAGAGCTGATCGCGTCAGGTGCGTGTACCATCTTCGGCGTAAACTGATCAAGATCGAGGAAGTGCTCCTTACAGATAACACCAACAGCATGGCTATCGCCAAAAGGCGAAAGGTTGGGGAAAAAGATGGTATCACCTGCACTCAACACTCACTAACTCAGCCACCCAACAACCATTTGCAGAAAGAATAGTAATAATAGAAAGCACACCCTGGAAGATGCGGCCATCATCCTTGCCCACCTCTGGAGCAAATCGGGGCACCTTATCGAGAATCCTCTCAGGACAGAACGGACATCTGAACGAATAGTTCAGTATCAATCACGAGTCATCGAGTGTGTCTGTGGAAGGCTATGCCAGGGTACCCCGCCTGTGAGGAAGCGATGACCTGCTCGAACTGAGAGTCGAGACCCTCTCCCTGCTTCGGACGCCTCGCCCTAGCCGGGTTGATACGGGTCTGCTGTCCGGTCAGCGGATCCCTCCTGTATTCCACCTGACAACGTGGAGTGAAGGTTTAGCCCAGTTACTCTGCCAGTGTTAAATAAGGTCTCTAAAATAGTCAAAAAATCTATTCGTGCAAGAAAATGAGAAAATAGAAATATATTATTAATAACAACAATGTTATTCGTTTTAGTAAAAGAAGTCTAGAGGGGGTCGTGCCTGTCCCCGTACGTCCTTGGGAAAAACGAGCTTCTGCGGCTGGCTACCTGCGTCCATGCTACTGTTGTGGTGGTGATGAATGAGGGCAGCGTACACAAGGCAAGCAACCACCCCTAACACAGACCAACGTATCATACCATAAATTCTTGATCATTTCACTAAACCAGCAAAAGGTCTTGTAATTTTCAAAAAGATTTTGAATAGATGTTAAATAAGATAACGTTGAGGCTTGTGCAGCGTAAGTCTATCACCAAAGCCATCCCAAAGAGCTCCTCTTCCGTCCCTTGCCATCGATGAGCCTCTGGGTAAGGAACTCTCGCAGTGTGCTCCTCTTCCACTCATCCACGCTGAAAAAAGAGGAACGGTGAGCAACATGGAATGCAGACAAGCCGCTCTGCACTTCAAATGCACCTTGTAGAGAACACTTTCTTGTACTTCTCGTTCTCCAAGCTCAGAACTGGCAGCGCTCCTTCCTTGTTCTTACGTAAATGGGTCAGCAGAAGGACCAAGCTGAGAGAAGTGCTGAGCATGAGAGGTACCTTGAGAACAAAGCCAGGGAACTCCTCAGCGTCGAGTTCTACAAACAGGTCAAGTTGAGGGAACCTGAACCATCAACACAGTCACGGTACTATTAGCTCTCCAGAAGACTGGGTCTCAAGGCAGTTACATACAGAGCAAGCAGACGCTTGTCTACGGTAAGAGTAGCGTAGGGAAGTGGCTGCTCATCCTCCGCACCTTCGTCGTCAAGACAGCACTGCTTGCATTCCTTCACCAAGTCCTCACCTGCTCTCAAACGAACGAACTCCCGATTAGCCCGAGGATGCACCTTTATGGCCGGCTGTGATGCACCTTTCTCCTTCACGAACTCAGACAAGGAAGTGCAGGTGGAACACAGCACACTGTGCGAAAAGCCCCACTCCCGACAGGTTTCCTCGCTCTCCCTGGCCTCTGCAACCAGGCAGGTCACAAGCAAAACGAGACTGATGATTCGCAGCGCTGGCATCCTTTGACAGCCCCTCCTTCTCTTCTTCTTCCTTGCCTCTAGATGCTTACGTCAGCGAAGGGGCACGAAGAGAATTGCTTGCCTTATTTGTACTTATTTATCTTGACTAATTTGCCCTTATTTGTACAAAATGGGAGATATATTGGTGCCAATAATAAAGGTGGTGGGGCTGGGGAGGAGCGGGCCACGGTGCGGCCCTCGGTGTTCTCCTCCCTCGAAAGGGGCACAAGAGACCGCCGCGCTGGCGATCTCGATCTCTCTTCCTCGATACCGGTCCGTGGCTCTCCGCTCAGAACGCGTTCCAAACAGCATTTGTACATTTTTGCAGTGTCCAGCCACCGCACACAAACACACCCGCAACGTAGAGGGCTCCCACGATGAAAATACTGCCTGTAAGTAGACATATCAATCCATCACACACCAGACATATCCGGAGAAGTCAGTGAATGTCAGCGCTAAGGTGCAAGATAGGAGGAAGATAAGGAAGTATAATTCCAAATAGACAAATGCATGACTTATTGAAGCAGGAGGAGGAGAAAGGGAGGGGGCGCGCACAGCATAGGCAAACGAAGCAGAGAATTGCAATTCTTTTGAGGCATATTTTGGTTCTTCCACCAGCAGAAACCTCCAATTCATCATCACTATCGTCTATGTGCATAAAGAGAGAGGAGGGAGGGAAAGAAAAAAGGGTGAGAGTGACGTACATAGACAACAGAGGCAGATCGTGTATTTGATATTTTTTCGCCAGGCTTTTTGTTTGAACGGGACAGTGACCTTTTTGAAGTCCTGTCCCGCTTCTTCAATCTCTCTCGCCTTCCTTGCGACTTGCTCCAGCGCGTCTCCTCTTTCCAATATTTTATCTACATATACCCAGCCATTCGTCATTCACCACTCACACACACGCACGGCACTGTCGCAACGCACAGCAGCCTTCACGATTCACAAGCGCGAGGTGGCGAGCTCACATCGCCACACAGCGAAGAAGGAGAATTGTACCAACATTGCTCAACATGGTACCCTTCACGTCCTCCACCTTTTCCATCACCTCTCGCATCTTGTCCACTGAGTCATCCGAGTAGTAAAGCTATTCACGCACGCGAACAAAACAGTGAGCCTTGTCTCCCGCGCCAGCCGTGATCCAGTCATCCCAGTCCCGTACCATCTTTTGTTTGAGCACGGATTGAAACGACGTGTTCATGTCGTATGGTCGGGCCTGCATGGCCTCACGTAGTCGGTACTTCGCATGCCACTTCTC